>JBBPJO010000027.1:0-54263 GCA_038088815.1 Boletus nobilissimus | reverse complement strand
CCTTATATGGCCTAAAACAAGCAGGATTAGCTTGGTGGCGCGAACTCGACAAATCCATGAAAGAACTTGGCTTCACGCATCTTAAAACAGATGCTGGCCTGTTCATCTATCGCAAGGGCAAAGAGCTTGTCCTAGTGATCATCTATGTAGACGATGCCATCTTCTGCGGACCAAACAAAGCCTTTGTAGATAAGGTTAAGGCCGCATTTATGAAGAAATGGGACTGTCGCGACTTAGGAGAAACACGCGAATTCCTAAGAATGAACATACGTCGAGACGGTCAGACTATTAAAATAGACCAGCGAGAATACCTCAACAAAGTCATAGAGCGATGCAGAATGACTAACGCAAAAATCGCCAACACCCCTCTCCCTCAGGGTTATTACCCAGAGAAGAATGATCTCCCTGTTCAACCGGAACTTCGGACGTGATTCCAACAGGTGATCGGATCATTGCTGTATCTCATGATCGGCACAAGACCTGACATTTCATATGTGGTTACCCAACTTGCCCGCATGTCAGCAAACCCATCAGAAGAACATCTGAATAAAGCTCTATACATTTGCCGGTATCTACTCGGTACCCGAGACTACTCTCTCGTATATCATGGCAAAACCGGGAAAGGCATCATTGCCTGTACCAACTCTGATTGGGGACAAGACAAAGTCACGTCTCACTCGCAAACAGGTTTCTACCTGAAATTTGCGGATGGTGTGTTCTTGTGGAACTCACACCTTCAAAAGACCACCACTCTGTCTTCTACGGAAGCTGAGTACATGGCCTTGAGCAACTGTACGCGCCAGGCTATTTGGATTCATCAGATGATGGAAGAAATCGGCTATCGCCTTGGTCCCATCCCCGTTTGTGGTGACAATCAAGGATCGCTCTTTATTGCACAAAATCCCGTCACCGAAAAACGTTCCAAACACATCCACATCCGCTACCACTTTGTACGCGATGCCGTGATGCTCTGGAAGCAAGTAGAGCTACTCTACATCCCAGGAACTGACAACCCTGCGGATATGTTCACAAAGAACCTTGGACATGTCAAGTTCAAAGAGTTCCGCTCTCAGCTCGGTTTGGAATTCAACTCGCCATCTTAGACCACACAGATGTTTATCTTTTACTTTATAAACTTCTCACTTTTATATCTACGTATCTACTGTATACTAGACAAGGTGGAGTGTTGAAAGGACACGTACTTACAGTCACATGACCTATATTAAGTAATCATTACAAAGCGTATATAAGACTCTGCTGAGTCTGAATAATAAGACATACTCTCTTGATCCGCTACTGCTATCATCTTTGAGTAACTCTTTCCGGTCCAAAGGTAAGTACCCTACAGTAGATCCTCGGGATCCTGGTGTGTACACCGGATCCCTGCTATTGCAACAATTTTCACAAGTCCAACTCTGGTCCAACTCTGGATAAACCCCGTACCCAATCTACCAGACATCCATGCAATTGCTACTCCAGACTTTGTACCTTCCTATATCTGCTTTCATTATAGTCTACATTCTTTATTATAGTTTGTACCACCTGTCCGGATTTCATAGTCTTCTGTCCCTATGTACATCGCCATCATGTAGGTACTCTGGCTCCAGAGTTACCTTCAGACCTGTAGTATATAAACCCTCTGTACTTCTTTGTAGTTTCTCCATTATGAATATCAATGAAGTTTCCCCCCTTTCAAGTCTGATCTCTTCCCCTCTATTCCCTCCTTCTCTCTCAACTCTATTTCCCTCTGAAATACGAGGACACGAGGATTGACAAGGGCGCGACACATAAGTCCTGCGCCAACGTCCTCATAACTCCGAACTCTGTATCTCCGTCAACCTCTCCGTTGACACCTCCATTGAACCTCTGCCCTTACGTTCTATTACGCCTTGGACATCTACCGGACTTGACTCGGAGGAACTGGACTTAACAGTATATTCATAATCACGCTTGTCAAAACTCCTCACTCCAGTCATGACTACCCGTACTTCCTGAACCTCACGCTCCAACTTACTGCAAACTGCCTTTGGCAGCTCATGTACAGTACCTGGAGAATTCATCAGTCTCACCCAGCGTGCCGCCCCATCTGTGTCTTCTCAATGGCACACTCGCTCGCCCCTCTCTGCACTCACCTCACTTCCGGAAGACTGTTCTTTTGACGATGGTCCTCTTTTCTGAGTCTTACTGGAAAATGAAGAAGATTTCTGGGGTGCTGATCGCCCCGGAACTCCACTCCCCGGAAGCAGTAGAGCAGCAGCAGGAGGTGGTGGTGACGGTGGTGGTGATGATGATCCCGATCCCTCAGACAATGGGTCATCCACAACATCAACTCTGGATACTGAATGCCTCTTCGGAGGTAATCCCGGAAATGACGACAAACCAAATAACGTCCCCTTGGCTTACGAGCCTTTTACCCAACTCGCCACTGCTATTTGCAACATGACCCGAATGGCTCTCCGTCGCAAGAATACCTCTAGCGACGCAAAAACCAAGGTCTGAGAACCGGATACCTTCGACGGGTCTGACCCAAAGAAACTCCATTCTTTCGTTGTGCAATGCGAAATCAATTTCCAAGCCAATGAGAAATCCTTCAAAAAGGACCGGAGCAGAGTAACCTTTGCCCAGTCCTACCTCAAAGGGATGGTGCTTGATTACTTCGAGCCGGACTTGCTCGGAACTGCCCCTCCAGCAATCTGTCCCCTCTGGATGGACAATTGGCAATCTTTCCTGTATGAACTCCAGACCAACTTCGGTCCTCATGATCCCGTCGCTGAAGCAGAGGCTTAACTCAAGCAACTGTGTATGAAAGACACTCAGCGCATTTCCAAATACATTGTCGAGTGAAACCATCTTGCGAACCAAGTCCGAGAATGGGGACCCAGTGCCCTCCGCCAGAGTTTCTATAATGGACTCCCAGACCATATCAAGGACAAGATTGCTCATCATGGCAAACCCGACAACCTTCACGATATGTGTACTTTAGCACAACAGATCGACCAGAGATACTGGGAGTGCAAGGATGAGATATCATGCGCTTCAAAAGTCTCCGGATCAAACTCCTCCGGCAATAATTCCTCTAGCAAGTCATCGAGCTCTACTCCGACTAACTCCTCCAAACCCAAGGACAACAAGTCCAAGGGCTCTTCTACGTCCTCGACCTCCGGTTCCAACTCCGGTTCTTCCAGAGGGAACAATAACAAAAAGGGAAACACCAACCCTTCCAAATCTGACACCATTTCTTCAAAACTAGGCAAAGACGGTAAACTCCTTCCAGAGGAACGTCAGCACTGTATAAAGTTTAATCTCTGCCTCTTCTGTGGCGAGAGTGGACACTCTGCCAAAGACTGCCCGAAGTCCACGTCTAGGGCATCAAAAGCCCATGCTGCTACCGTAACTCCGGAAGCCACAGTATCAACCCCCGCTTCTGAGGAAGCGAAAAAATAGAGCGTGACTCTCGAGCATCCGCACAGGCTGGGAGTCGCATTGATCTGAACTGTGCCCTCATGGAACTATGTCTCAACGTGTCTGCTCTTTCCGATCCGAATTCACTCCGTCCTTTCGTCTCTCTCCCCATACATAATATCTCGGATGTACCCATTCTCATTGACTCAGGACCTACTCATTGCTTTATAGACTCTGCTTTTATCAAGAAACATCAAATCTCTACATACTCCATCCCTCCATCAGTAAATTTACAATGTTCTTTATTTGGCTTAATCAACTTATGGTATGTCCAAAGCGTGCTAAAAGCATGCTAAGCTGCAAATTTGGTAAGACACGAACTCAATGTATAGCTTGTTCTGCTTGTTGTCTTAGTGAGCTTGTGCAACCAATAACCGAATCACAAAGGTGGCATTAGTAGTATAAGCCAGTTAGATACAGCAAGTTGATTACTAATGGTATGGGCAGTCGTAGAATGACGGGACCAAAAAAGACCGACACATAATTTAAAAATGGATTAAAAAAGAGAGAAAAATGTGCGGGTGATTTGTTGGAACTGCGATCAAAGAAGGCAGACTCAGAGGGGGGGAGATAAAATCTAGGAAAACGGTCATACACGGCTCCGTACTAGTAGTGAGGCTACTTACCATCAATGGAATGCAAAAAGATCATCGAAATCATCATTGCCGGATGACCTGAATGAACCCGAGGGAACCTTGATGACCTTCACATACTAATGAGTGTCATCCACAATGAGATCAAATTGCTCGTCCGACAATTCTTGGATTGGTGCAAGATAGCATTGGGTAGTTGCACCCCAGATAGTGTCGTTGAACTCGTACTGGCTTCCTTTCGGGATGTACAATGACAACATGTCCACCGATTCCGCTGGCTGGAACTTTACGGTGTCATTGGCAACCAATGTAAGGACTCGGGAGAGCTATTAAGTGACAAGAGATAAGATATTTCTGATAGAATAACAATGAGGAGGGGGACTTGCCGCTGTGCAAGCCAACGCAAGCGCACCCCGTGCTCCATAGAATTGCTGGAAGCCTGAGGGCAAGCCTTCAACTTCGACATAGCCTTGAGCGTAATTATAGTGGTGGGTGAATGTTTGGAGAAGAAACGGGGACCTCCAAAGTCCCGACCACGCCTGTTTAAAATAGGTGATTGATACATTTATTGCGAATCGAAGGTAACAATGGCTCACTTTGTTGTCGAGTCCGCTATTGTTGCTGAATAGGAAGCGGTTCTTGACAAGCATAGCTTTTGCAAAAGCTATGCGTTTCTTCAGGTCCATAAACTCAAGATTGCCCAAAAAAAAGGCGGTGATGACTGCTACAGCGGCAGCAGCAAATCCACCTCGCCAGTTGTTGAGCGATTGCTTCGACTGTTTTCCACTATGTTAGATAGCTCGAACTAAATCTAGATAGACTTACAATGTAGTAAACGGGTCCCCCAATGATGACAGTGTGCAAGATGCAGCCCCCGTACACAGTGTCCCAAACCCTTTGCAGAATGAGCTGCAAGTTCTCATCGGGGATGTTCCAGGCATTCTCATAATTGCTGGCCAGGTGTGCCACCATTGAGATGAAGACACACCGCCATACGTTATTGCTAGTCGCACCGGCAGGGAGGTTGGTATTGATGAATTTGTTATGAGCACCGCTGCCCGCATGCTGTGATGTTGCTGTCTGAGCCCATTTGGAAGGTTGGGGACCAGGAGGCGGCTATAGAAGTTAGTTTGTGTGAAAAATGACCATGTGACCCGTGAGTGTACCTTGTTGCCCTGGACAGGATTCACATTGCTTGTGGTTGCCGGAGGCAGAGGTGGAGGATTCAGAGGTACTTCCTCTTCATCTAGCTCAGAGCCGCTTACAACTTCGACTGGCTGTACAAAGGATATAAATCAGTTGAGAGTACGATAGAACAATGTAGGAACTTACCGCGAGTTGCTTGCAGCCTGGGTATGTCTGGGACTGAGTAAAGGGGGGACATGGACCCTTTTCGTCAAGATCGTCAATGTACGAGGCAGGTGTATCATTGGAGAGGTCGGCCTTCAAGTTGGGGTTCGACGGGTTCGTGTTGCTAGATGGGGTAGACGCACGGGTGAGAGAGGTTGTGCTTGCTGGAGTGCCCCTGCGAGCCCTCAAGTTGTTGTGAGAGCTTGTAGTAGTGCTGGAGGCAGTCCGACCATGTCGAGAGCCTCGGCCACGGCCATGTGAACGCTGGGATAAGAGCATGTGGATGGGTTTGGCAGCATTGATCTTGCTGGCCCAATCCTCTATTTCCCCAACACCACTATGTCCGTCTTTGACACTTTGTCGGTACAATTCGTCGAGGAAATCCCAATAAAAAAGGACGGTTTCAGTAAGGAGAAGCATTGCACTGTGCGAAGAGAGAAGCACTTACTCAGAATTAGTAGCTGGCTGCTTCCGTTTCTGGCCAGTGGCGCTCTCAGGCTTAACAGCCATCTCCTGATTGCTGACCTGATTACTATCTGCTACACCCCATCAACATCACACCATGTTGCTGCGACTGCTGTGTGCGATAATCGGGGTGTGTAATATGCTTACCTACTTGGAACCTGTCGTCAGGAAGCTGGCTGCCATTTAGGGGATCATCTTCATAAATAGATACTTCATCTGTGCTTCCCGCTTTGAACTGTCCCATTTCCACATCCACATTGAGCACCTCAGCCGTCGGGATCCTCTTGGCCTCCTGCGAGGCTTCCACAACTTGCAACAATGCCTTGTGGACAATGCATGGTCGTGGCCTGGGTTGCGGAGGGTGAGCGTGAACGTGTTCCTCACATTGCACTGACTGATCAACTATATTAGCAAGGCGTTTGATGCCTCGTTCTCGTGTAGCCTGCTGCTCAAGCCGCTCTTGTTTGGCTTGCTCGTCATCTACTCGTTTTTGCTCTGAGGTGCGTTGCTTTTGCATGCCTTCCAGCACAATGTGACCAGGGTGTTGGTTAGTGTTTTTAGCGCAAGTGACAGGGCGGGACATCTCGACAGTGATGGGTGTGAGCGTGGGTTGTGCGAGCAAAGAGAGAGTGAAAAAAGAAGTGTATGTAACTATTGTGTGTGTCACACTCTAGAACAATGCTAACGTAGCCCATGGCAGTGCTGCCCTTTGCGCCTCACCTCGTCTGTCCCATCCATCCTTGGGCTGTCTCCAATGCCCCATCCTCCGCTGCCCCGGCAAGGATTTACTGCCCGCCGAATCCCATGTCCCTACATCAACTGTCGCCAGTGGTTCAAGATGCCTGCAGGATTGAAACATCATCAAACCTCCGTACACAGTTTTACCTTCGACTTCAATTCCTCCCCAAATTCGCCCAGCTTGTCTACTGACTCAATCCCAATTTGACCAGCTACTCAACCGGCACCTGGTATCATCCGAGACTATCACGACAAACTCACAGGTAAGATAAAAGCTACCATAACTACTAACTAATCACATTATTCCAGGTAAAACGTACAATGCAAGTGGAAATGTGGTTGACCCCCACTTACCCACTCCCCCTCCTCCTGAAAAGAGTCAGGACGATTGGGGTCCCTACGGAGACAGCCTCCGGTTTGAGGCTGCCGAGTTCATCTTCAAGCAAGCTGAACTGTCTGCAGGCAACATCGACAACTTATTATGTGACCTTTGGGGTTGCTCCCTAGAGGACAGTTCTATGGGTAAACCTCCGCTGTATGTCAACCATAAAGAACTCTATGCCACCATCGACGCAACACCTCATGGCAACATACCCTGGAGCAGCTTCAAGTTACGGTATAATGGTGAACGCCCGTCAGGAGCCATCCCACCCTGGATGACCAAGACATATGATTTCTTTTATCGTTCCCCTCGCCATCTCGCACAAGATATGTTGTCGAACCCTGAATTCAATGGTCACATTGACTATGTCTCATACTGGGATTTCACATCTGTTGACAAGACCCGCCGATATGAACACCTCATGTCTGGAGACTGGGTGTGGACACAAGCAGTAAGTCGGTATCATCTTAATCTACTCCAATCTACCTATTGAACGCTCAAACAGGACAATATTTCTCAAGACGAGTCCACGCATGGGGCAACCTTCATTCCCATTATTTTAGGCAGTGACAAGACGACAGTCACTGTGGGGACTGGTCAGCAAGATTATTGGCCAGTGTATATGTCGATCGGGAACATTCACAATAACATCCAATGGGGGCGGGGTTGAATTATTAGCGTTTCTAGTGATTCCAAAAGGCAGGTGGTCTTACTCCTTGTACTATATTACTATTGATTTTGCAAAGCTGTGAAGAAACACACTAATAACCCCACATTCCAGCATTTCAAGAAGCAACTGTTCCATGTTGCCATGTCGCAAATACTTGCACCCCTCAGACCCGTGATGACGACACCCGAACTGTTACGGTGTTCTGACAATCGATACCATCATGTTATATTCAGAATTGGCCCATATATTGCCGACTACCCAGAACAGGTACTTATATCAGGGGTGGTCCAAAATTGGTGTGGAAGGTGAGTCCGTTCTCGGTGTCATAGCAATACAGTCGCTGATGTCACTGTTTCAGGTGTATCGCGTTTCCTAGTGACCTCGATGCAGGGGGGCCGCCGCGAACAGCTGACCTCATGAATGCAATTGCTGAAGAAACCACAGCTACCGTAGCATGGGAGGATTGGGGCGTTAATGTCAATATCACAGTAGGCTCACTCCATTCCATATTTATTCAGTTGATTTATGTCGTATTTTAGCCATTCACCCTTCACTTCCCCCACGCTGACATTTGCCAACTCATTGCACCAGATATCCTTCACCAACTGGTGAAGGGAACATTCAAGGACCACCTTGTCGAATGGGTCAAGAAATTTCTCGAGCACAGGTATGGGAAGTCCGCTGCAAAAGATCAGTTAGCTGATATTGACCACCGGTGAGTCTTTCTGTGCTCTGATTATATGGCTGCTGAGTCACAGCTTCCTATCTTAGCATCTCTGTTGTCCCTCCCTTTTCGGGACTGAGGAGATTTCTCGATGGCCGGGGTTTCACCTAGTGGACTGGGAATGACTCAAAAGCATTGATGAAGGTAAGTGTATTCAATTTCCTTTCCTCCCCTGCTCATTAACGTTCGAGAGAATAGGTTTACCTACCCACCATTGAGGGACATGTCCAAGTGACATCATGCAGACAATCCGTGCGTTCCTCGAATTCTGCTACACGGTCTGGCGCAGGGTTATTGATGAGAAGTCACTTCATGAGCTAAGGGACATACTTGCCCGTTTCCATTGATATCGTGAAATTTTCCGGGATGTTGGTGTTCATGCTGACTTCTCTCTCCCTCGTCAACACTCCCTTACTCATTATGAGTCATTAATTCGACTCTTTGGTGCTCCAAACGGCGTGTCCACATCGATAACGGAGTCAAAGCATATCACCGCTGTGAAAAAGCCTTGGCGCTGTTTGAGCAAGAACAATGCCCTTGGACAGATCCTACAGACAAATCAGCGCCTGTCACAGCTAGCTGCTGCTTGTGCTGACTTCGAGGTGCGCGGCATGCTAATGACATCATCAACACAGTGTGGTATGTATCAGCAACACCCTTATACTGTCTACTCACTGGCTGGATACTTCTACAGCCGCTACCAGTGTTCTATCAACTTCCAATGCAAGTGTACCTGCTCAGCACTCAACACAGGAGGAGGACATGGAAGTGGATGAAGATGAGCTTGCTGGTGTGGTGCACGAGTCCCTTGGGCTAGCTCATTCAGATGTTAAGCTTGCTTGGACACCAGGTAAGCTTAATTCACATGTAACTACCTGTTACTGACCTCAATTGCAAGCTCACGGCTGTGCAAAGACTGTGTCCAGCATCTGCATCGAGCTGGGCATTCCGAACATGTCCATCCTCATCAGAGAGTTCCTATCACAGCAGCTTGACTCCGATTTGCTCTTCACCTCCGCCCTCCGTTGTACCCAACTCCTGGATCCCATCAGGATCAAAGTTTTCCATTCCGCAGTGGTTACCTTCATGGCCCCAAGCGATCCGAGTGTTGAAAGGACACGTACTTACAGTCACGTGACCTATATTAAGTAATCATTACAAAGCGTATATAAGACTCTGCTGAGTCTGAATATAAATAATACTCTCTTGATCCGCTACCGCTATCATCTCTGAGTAACTCTCTTCAGTCCACAGGTAAGTACCCTACAGTAGATCCTCGGGATCCCAGTGTGTACACCGGATCCCCGCTATTGCAACACCGAGTGGTGTCAACGGTGTCCGTCAAGAACAGATCCGCGCCAACCCATCTTGGCATGGCGGCACAGCACGATATGATTGTGTGCTTGTCAGTACAGACCCTTCCCTGGATGGCATGCTGAGCATGGAAGTTGCATGGGTGCTCGGTTTTTTTTCATTTCTGTACACTAACAGCAAAATATATTCTTGCACACTTATACATTGGTTTGACCGCATTGCAGATGAGCCGGACGAGCTAACAGGGATGTGGATGGTCTCTCCCACCTTCCTCAAGGATGGTGCGAAACACTTGGCTGTCATTCCAGTCAAAAGCATCGTCTGTAATGTTCACCTCCTTCCTATTTTTGGTGCAGAGTATGTCCCTGATCATGTAACCTACGATAATTCTTTAGATTTGTATTGTGGTTTTTATATTAACCGTTTCTCGGATCACCATGTATTCGAACTAGTTTCTTAGTATACCTAGTGTCTAAATTGACTATATATCTTTTATGTCTATGTGTGGATTCATTTTAAGTCTCGAAAGACATTAAAGACAAACTGGATCTTGGCTATTGAGCTTAATTAACCTCTGGTACAATACTGTACAAATGTTATGGCATAAGACAAATTAGACACGAATAAGCCAAATAAAGAACAATGTAAATTTACTGATGTCCAATTAATCTCCATTTATTTGACGGACCCTCAGCCTCATTAATTTCCCAAGCAATAGATCTAACAATCTCCTTTGTTTCCGGTGTTTCCACCTCCGATATGTTTCTTCATAACCTTGTTGGATTTCTCATGCAGCCTTGTTCTTGGACATTGCTGGCTTACCCGCTACAATCTGTTGATTGACTGGGTTACAAGCAGCATCACTTTCCGAACTCCTGCAGAGGGAATGCCAACTCCAATATCACCCTCCAAACCTCCAAGTGTTCCTTCCCCCATCGATACCACACCTCCGGAATGCTCTTCGGATCTGCCTAAAGCACCCGGACTTACAGCCCCTTACATCTCTTTCGTCAATGCTGTTGCATTTCATCGCACATGCAAGATGAAGGGATCAGTCCAGTTCACCCTCTCACTCTGGTCTACTGAAGACATCTCCGCTTGTTCTGCTTCTGCCTCCGTTGCCTCCCCTATGGAGAAAGACGACCTCATTGGTGTTCCTTTGGAATACCACGACTTCGCGGATGTCTTCAGCAAGAAGAAAGCCGATACCCTTGCTCCTCATCGTCCTTTCAACTTGAAAATAGACCTGGAAGAAGGTGCAGAACCTCCAGTTGGAAAGATCTATTCTCTCTCCTCCACAAAACAGCAAGCCCTCCGAGACTTCCTCAATGAACACCTTAACATCAGATTTATCCGCAAATCTACGTCTCCGCATGCAGCTCCGGTGTTGTTCATCCAGAAAAAGGATGGCTCCCTTCGACTCTGCGTCGACTTCTGAGGATTAAATAAAGTCACATGCAAAGACCGCTACCCACTTCCCGTACCTCCAATCTCCTTGATGCTCCCTCCGGAGCGAAAGTCTACACAAAAATCAATCTCCGTCATGCGTACCATTTGGTCCGTATTACAGAGGGAGACGAGTGGAAGACCTCCTTTCGCACTCGCTACGGATTGTTCAAATGGCTTGTCATGCCCTTCAGACTTACCAATGCTCCGGCGGCCTTCCAGCAGTTTGTCAATAGTATTTTCGCAGATATGCTCAACATTTGCGTCGTGGTTTACCTCGACAACATTCTGATCTACTCCCATGACATGGAATTGCATCAAAAACATGTCCGAGAAGTCTTCCGACGTCTCCATGCCAATGGCTTATAAACCAAAGCAGAGAAATGCGAATTCCATTCCGACACGGTTGAGTACCTCAGATATGTACTCTCTCCCTCCAGCCTCTCCATGGCCTCCGACAAAATTAAAACAATCCTGGAATGGCCAGAACCTCGGAAGGTCAAGGACATACAGTCCTTCCTGGGGTTTGCCAACTTCTATTGTTGTTTTATCCAGGGTTACTCCGACATTGTGGTTCCTCTCACACGTCTTACTAGAAAAGAAACCCCTTGGAACTTCTCTGACTTATGCCGGAATTCCTTCCAACGCCTTAAAAATACTTTCACATCAGCTCTGGTACTTGTTCACTGGACTCCAGATGTTCCGATTACTATTGAAACCAATGCCTCTGACTACGCTGTCGCCACCATCCTCTCTATCACAACTCTGGCTGATAATGAACTCCACCCCGTCACATTCTTCTCCTGGACTTTGACCGGAGCAGAATTAAACTATGACACACATGACAAGGAGTTACTGGCGATTTTTGAAGCATTTACCTCCTGGCGCCACTACCTGGAAGGCTCCCCCATTCCCATAGATGTTGTTACTGACCACAAAAATCTTGAATATTTTTCTTTCACAAAGCTCCTGACGTGGCGCCAAGCCCGATGGTCCGAACACCTGAATCAATTCAATATGGTAGTCTGGTATCGGCCTGGCAAGCTTGGAGCGAAACCCAACGCTTTGACTCGATGATGGGATGTCTACCCCAAAGAGGGGGATAAGGACTACACTTGTGTTAACCCAGACAATTATAGGTCCATTTTCACTTCGGAACAGCTCGCGTCGTCCCTCTGGGCAATGTACTTAGAAGTTCCACTACTCTGGGCCTCAGCTCTGGTTGACATTGAACAACTCCGTTCCGATATCCTCTCTGCGCTCCCTAATGATCCAGTTGCATCTCACATCATTTCCTCCAACTCTGACACTAGATGGACAGTCAACTCCGAAGGATTCCTCCTAAAGGATAATCGCACATATGTTCCAGAAGCTAATAATATTCGACTCCGAGTTGTCCGAACATTCCACGACCACCCAACTGCAGGCCACTTTGGTCAGAACCGTACACTTGAGCTTATTTGTCGAGAATATACATGGCCTAAAATCCGGACTTTCGTTAAGAACTATGTTAGTTCCTGTACAGCCTGTGCTCGAGTGAAGATCCCCCGTCATCGTCCATACAGACTTCTTAAGCAGCTTCTGGTTCCAGAGAAACCATGGAATTCCATCTCCATGGACTTCATCGAACAGCTTCCACCTTCAGAAGACTTCACCACGATCCTTGTCATAGTCGACAGGCTTTCCAAACAATCCATCTTCATTCTGACACATGATACCATCACTTCTGCTGGATTAGCAAAGCTATTCCTCCTCCACGTCTTTTCCAAACACAGAGTTCCAACCCATGTCACCTCTGACAGGGGCTCCGAGTTTGTTTCCCACTTTTTCCGGTCCCTAGGTAAAGCTTTAGATATGTGTCTGCATTTCACCTCCAGATATCATCCAGAGGGGGATGGCCAGACAGAACACGCCAATCAGACACTTGAACAGTACCTCCATATCTACTGCAACTACCAACAAGACAATTGGTCCGAACTTCTCCCTCTCGCGGAGTTTGCCTATAATAATGCTCCAAGTGCTACTACTGGCATATCACCATTCTTCGCCAATAAAGGATATCATCTGAACTTCTCCGTCCACTCCAAGCTCGAACTTACTTCTTCGACAGCTAAGTCCTATGTCATGGACTTGGACGAACTCCATGAGTTCATCCGAACAGAGATGCTGGAAGCGCAGAAATGCTATCAAGGACCAGTGGACAAGAAGAGAAGTCCGGCTCCGGACTTCAAAATCGGTGACCAAATCATGCTCAAAGCGAAATACCTCCAGTCTACACGACCATCCAAGAAATTATCAGAAAAGTATCTGGGTCCTTACAGCATTATCACTAAACCTGGTACACATTCCTTCACAATCCGACTGCCCGACTCCATGAAATCCGTTCATCCTGTTTTCCACGTCTCACAGTTAGAAACCACAACTCCGAACACCATTCCGAACCGCGTCCAACCTCCGCCACCTCTGGTCGAGGTTGACGGCGAACTGGAGTACGAGACCGAAGAAATACTCAACTCCAAGATAGATTGAAGAAGGTGTCACTGCCAACTCTTGTATCTAGTACGATGGTCAGGATACGGGGGTACTGACGACGAAACTTCATGGTTACTCGCTACAGAACTTGGACATGCTATGGAGCTTGTCTCGGACTTCCATTGGAAGTACCCGGACAAGCCAGGTCCACTCTCTCTGTAATTTTCTCCATTCTTTTTCTCTCGACTCGATTCAATTGATTACTATGTACAAACAAAGGAACATTTCTTTTTACACTACATTATTCCAGAGTTGCCTCTCCAGCGACCTCTGTTTCTCCATCTGCACTCTTCTCCGCATCCTTCTCCATTGCTCGTTCTGGCTGTACGACTATGTTGGCCAACCTCTGACGGAACACATCTGTCTGCTCCATCACCATCTCCCTCATCTCATCCAATACCTTGCTTGCCACCCCATCCTCTGACTCATCCATCTCTGACTCTGAGTCCTCCCAGTATATCTCCATCGTCTTCAACTTGACGAGGCAGGCCAGGAGCTGGTTTTGGTGACCCAGGAGTTGGGTGTGCGCCTGCATCTCGGAGCGGATGCCCCAGATAGCCTTGACCAGCTGTGGCCCCAGCTTGGACCACAACTTGGTCTTCTCATCGCCTTCCACGCTCTCCAATACTTCTTCCTCCGACTTCTTCTTCTTCAATGGTCCCGCGTCACTATCTGCTCTCCTCTGTCGCTTCTCTGGCTTCTCAACTCCGGGGCACTCGCACCTGACCTTCGCGCCTTGGCACTCAATGCACGACTGGGACTTACCAGGGCCCTCCTCACATTTGAGGCCCTGGCGCTCACACTGATTACAGGCGGGCAAGGCCTTCCCCTTGCCCTTATTAGCACTCTGCTGTGCTCGGACGTCCTCAGCCTACAAGTCCATTAGTAAGGAGTCAACTCCGAAGAGTTGACGACTTACTCGTCTTCTGGCCGCCTCCTCGGCCTCGCGACACCGCTTCTCCTCCGCCCTCCGATGTGCCTCCACCTCTTCCACTTTGTGCCTCTTCCGCTCTTCCTCTTCTTTGCACGCCTTGGCACGCCTCCGTCGCTCCGCGAACTTGGCGGTGGAGAGCTCATCGTTGTCATCTTCGTTCTCCACAAGGCGGGAGTCTGCCCAAGCTCGGATTATGCTGTCATAGACGGACATGGGAAATTAGCAATTGGCTATTGAAATCCACCTTACCTTTATATCCAGAGTTCAAGTGGAGACCCAATTTCTGTTTGTTGATCCATACACCAACTCCATGTGACTGCGTCACTCGCATTCGACCCGGAGTTCCACCCGGACCACTCAGGGGCTTGTTTCAGACACGTAGCCGGCCTCAAGGGCTCGGCCTAAGAGGGGGATACTGTCATATTCCTAATTTTCACAAGTCCAACTCCGGTCCAACTCTGGATAAACCCCATACCCAATCTACCAGACATCCACGGAGTTGCTACTCCAGACTTCATACCTTCCTATATCTGCTTTCATTATAGTCTACATTCTTTATTATAGTTTGTACCGCCCATCCAGATTTCATAGTCTTCCGTCCCTATGTACATTGCCATCATGTAGGTACTCTGGCTCTGGAGTTACCTTCAGACCTGTAGTATATAAACCCTCTGTACTTCTTCGTAGTTTCTCCATTACGAATATCAATGAAGTTTCCCCCCTTTCAAGTCTGATCTCTTCCCCTCTATTCCCTCCTTCTCTCTCAACTCTATTTCCCTCTGAAATACGAGGACACGAGGATTGACAAGGGCGCGACACATAAGTCCTGCGCCAACGTCCTCATAACTCCAAACTCCGTATCTCTGTTGACCTCTCCATTGACCTCTCCATTGACCTCTCCGTCGACACCTCCGTTGAACCTCTGCCCCTACGTTCTATTACACCTCGGACATCTACCGGACTTGACTCGGAGGAACTGGACTTAACACCTGCTGCCCATTGGTCCATGCAGTGAACACTTGCTCATCTCAGTTATTCAGGGACATGTTTGGCCCTCTAGGACAGTAATTGATGGACCACACCCCGACATACCCACCCACATGCTCATGGTGTATTTTCGCCAGCACTCTACTACTGCAAAACAGCATACCCTTCCCTGTTCTCCCAACTTCCTGTGCTCTGCCATGATGACCCCAAGAATGTTGTCATTGTTGACCAGCTTTGGTAGTTATCTGGCACATCCATTGACACACATGATGATGGTCTTGTCCACCTCCTCAGTTCATGTGTAAGTTGGTCTGTGTGGCCTTGTTGCCACGTTCATTGTGCTCATCTGAACTATTCAGACACCTTTTGACCCCCTCAGATAGATGCTTGCACTGGCTATCTTCTATGGGGGGCTGACTGCTAATGCCTGGCTACTTGGTCTGTGCGCTTTTATTATGGTATATATTTGTCTTGGACTTCTGCTCACCCGAATTATTAAGTGATGTTCCCACAATTTGTTTTTCTCTGACGCTGCAATATGGCAAAGAAAATACACTCGTCATCTGGATGCGTCAGAATGACAGTGATGTCTGTGAGTGGTACTGTGCAGACAACCGTGACATCCCTCACTCGCATTTGAAATGATCATATTGAGGCAGAACCAATGAAAACTCACAATATATCTTACCTTGCATGCGAGATGCTTGACTATGCTGTACATTTTGTCATCACATTATGAAACAAACCCTAGATTAATATGTATCTATCTTTATCTAATATCAAAGCTTATTCATCATCTGAAGACATATCTACTGTGCCTTTTGACTGCCATGGCTTACTTGCACACATGCACCGGGGATAATAGGCCTTCTCACCGGCTGCTTGCCATGCCTTGTTCTGAGTGACTTGAGTGGTAAGTTCATCAGCTGAGAGCTTCACCCACTTGCACTTCTCTGATTGCAAGGCACTAAGCAGCTTCTCCACTTCCTGCCTGCCACCAATCTTTGATGGGTTTCTCATGCGCCCAGACACAGGCAACCCAATGAGAGTAACACCATAATGCTCAACAATGTGAAGCTCATAGTTCACATAGTTCATCTTCACATTCCTCATTTCCCTGTGTTCTGTCAAGATATCATCTATTATATGTCAATCATTGTTAGCATACTGGACACAATTGTTACTTACCAAGCCCTTCTTGGATGATGCTGTAACAATCACTGATGACACGGTTCATTGTGCGCTGTTGGTTTGCAGTGGCAGGGATGTCTGACATGACCAGTTAACACATGAAAACCAGTGTGCAACTGAGCGATATACTGATACCACTAACAACCCAAGATTCGAGTCAAAGAGCTAAGCACTGTGGCTCAACATCAAGCACCAAGTGCACAGATTTTCGGCCTTCTTAGTGAAAAAAACTTTCAGCTCAGCGTGATCTTCAACCATTCCCCAGACTGCAATGAAAAAACTTCCATTCCTGTCTTGGCACAGAGCGCCGTCCACTGAGTCCTTGAGTTACTATGTGACGTCAGTTATATAAATATAATGGATGTACTTCTTGATCCATATTCATGAACGTTGCAGTGATGGCCTGATTAACAGCCTTCGGGTTTGCACAAACAGGCAGAACCTTGGAGTCACAGGCTACCTGCACCTTTGCTATCAGGCCTTGCTTGTGAATGGGTGAGAGCTTCCTGTATTCATCCAACAGTTCACTCTTGTATCTCGCAACAAAGAGTGGGAGTTTGAAGCGATCCCCCTTCTCGCTGCCTGCATTGGCTTCCTTCAGCTTCTCCTTCAGGAAAGCATTCCAAGCATTCATGCATCAAAGAATTGAGAAGGAGCTGTGTATGTGTCCACTTAACTGTCCTAATAATCCAACCATCTGACTGTAAGTAAAATTCTGAACAAACAAAAAAACCATACTGTCCATGTTTGCCTGTGAGACTGGCCACTTCTTCTCTGAATGATTGGCATGTAGTTGCAAGGTCTGTCACAAGCACGACATGTCATTTGCGATGTTCGTCCTTTTACAATCTAGTTTGTTTAGGTTGTACATGTTTACCATTGAGCGTCCTCATCCATGCCATTGCTTCTAGGTGTTCACAGGATTAAAAAGTTCATATCAATTTATATACAGTAGAGGTTAGGGACGATCTGAGAATGTGTAATGCAAACAAAGAAAGAAAAACACAGGGACCCAATGGGATCAACTAATCTGTTTATCCTTACCTTCGGGTAATCAGCATATTAGATTTCGGAGGCAAAAAAATCACTTACCACTGCGTCTTGCAACAGTCCTCACTTGCCACTCTCATAATCTAAAGTATGGGACCAATAAGTTCTTCAGGGACACTGTTTTTCGCCAGGTTCGCCATCCAACAACCCAGTTCATATTCTGAGGCCTGATAGATACCCAACCAAATCTCATCAATGGTAGTGGAGCTGACTTGGTGCCCATCAAGCAAGTCATTGATTTAAGCTGTGATGCAGTTCTACCCAGCATCCCTTGTCTGATTGTGACTTGTAGTGAATGGATCCATCATCATGAGATAGAAGTTATTCATGATGGAGACTCCATCTTTGTGGTCATGCACACACCTATGGTTCTGTACAACACTGCCCCCACAGAGTGCAGTTGAGCCAGAACTAGTATCATCATAGTTCTGCGCCTGAGCCACCAATTTACGCGGTTTAGTAGGCATTTGACAGGATTGAATGGAAGTGTCAGGGACAAAATTGGGGGGCCCCAACTTATTCGGTCGGGTCTTCTTGACATGAGGGAAAGAGTGCGAATGCACTGGCTCGACATTAGCCATAGTGGCTGCTTGGATTGGCTTCCTCTTTGCTGTTCGTGGGTTCTCCTTCACTGGGGCAGTAGCGGGAACAGTGGACTCTGGCACTGACTCTGCCAATGTGCACACCACCATACCAGCATCATCAGTTGTAAACAATCCAGCGGGAACCTTTTTCTTTGCCAAAACAAAGACGGGAGCATTTCCAGGATTGCACCACTGTCTGGGTATAGAGGGTGAGGTGAATGCAGTGATGTGTTCCATCAGAGTTCCAGGGCTGGAATCTGAGCTAATTGAAATGGGGGATGCTGGGTCACTCTTCTCGGCACCACCGACTGCAGGCAGAGAAATGGTAAATTTTCTAGTATGATTCATGGGCCCTGACATGTGGCCAGAATGGGATAGAATGATGTCATCAGCAAGTAGTCTGAAGGTGGGTGAAAACAGTGTTTTCTCCTGGCAATGGTTCCTGATAGTCATGTTCTGGGGAGAAGATACAATGAATGAAGGTTCAAGACAGTTAGATGTGATGGAAAGGTCAACCTCTTGATCATTTAAGAAGGTTGCATTGGAAAATTCACTTGAGAATGATGAATGAACAGAGGAAAGGTAGTTGGTCTATAAGGAATCATCAATGGGAAGATCATGATGGGGTAAAAAAGCAGGAGTTGAGTGGACCAATGGATCCGGAAAACGAAAGGCAGAGCAGTGGCTGTCAGAAATGTGCTGGTCCAGGCAAAGTCCTAGTTTACTTTAGTTCATGCAATGAATGATTTCAACGAATGACAGACACACTTTTTTTTCATCAACAGTGGCAGTTTGATGGAACTCCAACTGAACAAGTGTTGGTGAAGGGCTGGCAGGTACTCGGTTGCAAAGATGTCAGTGGCAGACAGATTAGCAGTGGGGAGAATATAGAGTGATCCCTCCAGCCGTTTGAAGTCAAGGAAGCGGCCATCTTGATTTCAACCTGCATGTTCTGTGAATAATTTCAGTACCAGTATTCTGATTGCTTGAGTGTACTCACAGGCTCCTGACATAAATCCAAGTAATCGAGACGAGATTTGCAGAGTGAATTTTTTTGATGTGTACAAGACATGGTTGGGGGTTGAAGAAAGGCAAACCACATGTAGATAGATTGACAAGAAGGGTCGTGTTGTAAGTCAACTTGGGGAATCAGTGGATTGAGCATGTTGTAAACCATTGGTTTGAGGGTGAAATAGAGGCTGTTAGTGAGCTCGGAGACACAATAAGAGATACTTAGCATCTGAATGACCAGAGAGACATGTCAGCAGGAGAGTATCTGTGCTACACGACGATAGCAGTGAGTCATAGACTCGTAGACAATCATAGTTGAGTGTGATGTGAGTGGACTTGGGTTGAGGTATGCACCTCGAAGTAAGTCAACGCATTCACTGCCTGCTGTCATGCCATCTTCAAATCTGATAGTGCTTGGTTGGCTGCTTTTGTCCGTGGTACAGGAGTGAATAATGGTTGGGTTATTGGTGCGAGATGGGAGTGTGCATGCACCATCGATTGGGCACTGATCATGCAGTGATACACCAATCTCTCATCTATCAAGACCCAAAGACACTTTGCATTTCTCTGTTCAATGACACTACAAGCTATTTCATATAATCAAGGCACTCCGTGAGGTTGACTACTTCAGCAACATGCTCTTCATCTTCGTCCTCTTCCCCCTGCTCTTCTCCATCATCTGCTTGCTTTCCCTTGTCTGTTTGCACACTACTTGGAATCTGATCACTGTACATGTCCAGCACAGATATTTTGCGAATGACCTGGTGGTGAATGTCATTCACCCAGCGTCATTCAGTATAAAACAGTTGCATTTCAGCAGCAAGTCCATCAGAGCCCAGATCCCGAAGCCTTTCCTCAGCTGCCAAAATCTCTTTCTCATCATGGTCAACCCATGTGGCAAGCTGACAGACCTCTACATTCAGGCAGGTGATTTCTTCCATTGACCATATAACCTTGAAATACTTCATGGCCATTTCACAGTTGGCAGGCTGAGCCCAAGGCTTTATAAGCACATCAGCATGCGAGACCTTGAGAAGGGAAAAGTTGCCTAGAACACTATAACTGATCACCTGAGAGTAATTGAGTTTCAGCTGTGGTGGTTTTTGATAAGGTGCAAGTGTATTGTAGCGGTCGAGAGCTGTGTGAATTGTGGCAGAACGACATGTTAATGCCTTTGAGATATGCTTACACATCTTGTAACCTAGAAATGTGTCAGTAATCATGGATAAGAGAGGTTGAGGTACAAAACACAAACCTGTGCCAGCCAAATTGGCTTTGGATATTTCAAAGAGATGCTGTACAACCAAGCCTTCTAGCTCTTCGACAGTGCGAATGAATGTGTGATATCTAGCATAATCCTGTACAGCGATGTAGTCAGGATCATCTGCTGACCAGCGTCTTTGAATACCATGCTGCCTTTCGAAGTGTTCAACAATGTTGAGTTGAAGCTCATATTTTCGCTGCATTGTGGAATACTTGGCACTCACTGCATTTGATCATTCACGGGTGGACATGTTTAGACCAGACTTGAGAGTAAAGTCAGAAGGGGTGTACATTAGGAATGGAGACTGTGTAACACTGGCATATGATTTTCTGGAACATGTAAGCATTCAGCGTGAAAAAAGGGTAGATAATGTACTCTGCAAATTGGAGTTTCTCAAGTTCGGCAACATATGCTACAGCGACCAAGGTGCCTGCCGGCTCAGATGAACAGTCCTTTAGATACACCAATTCCTCGCCATGCCAAGCCTCAAAATCCTCATCACCAAAGTTTGTGAGATCTCAGAACTTCACCAACTCTGCAGTGTACCTCATGATGATGTCCAATGCTTGCTGGTAGTTGTTATAGAGGAACCAGCCTATATGTACATGAGTAATATATCAGTATAACATATGATAAATGTACTGAGCTCAAGCTACTTATCCAAGTCCCACTGATCAAAGTGTAAATCCAGGAATTGTTTCCAGTGGAAAAGTGATGCATGTCAGATCAGCACTGCTGTACTATTGGAACTGGAAAAGATCCACTTGCAGGTCTCTAAATCCTCATTACCAAATCCCAGCTGATAAAGAGGGTGATTTTGCAGCTGGCACAAGTGGTGGAGAGCAAATCCATGGAATGCATTGACGATGATCTTGAGACGTGCTTCTTTGGCCTGCTCACCAAGCACACTCTTGGCAACAGTTACCCTTGAAGCACATCTGATGTCATGACCAACGGCATGATCAGTGTCGTCACAATTTAGAATCTGATTGATAGTTGCCAAACCATATTTTGCACTGCCAATGCATATCAGCGACGAGTAAGCACATAGAAACATGATTACATACAGCTCACCACTACACTTCATCTCAGTGATGCACTCAATGAAGCCATGTCAACAAGCCAAAAGAAAAATACCCATCTGTTCAAAAACACAGATCTTGTCTTCTTTAGTAGCCTTTGCAGCACTCCAATTAGAGCATGCACTCCCAACCATGATGCCGCTCTCAGAGTTCTTATCATTTCGGAAGTGATCAACATCAGCGGTGAGAATGAAGTAATCACTCTCAAACATTCGAGGGTCGGCTGACCCTGATCCATCAAGTTGTTTTGCAGAGAAATTGCCATCCATGCTGTGCAACCGAGCAGGAGACAAAACAGCTTCACCTGCCAGCTACAAATGGTTGAGAAACTGTATTGGAGTTCTCATGGAACATACCTCGAAGGTGCACAATAGGCACGCTTGGTTAAGCCTCCAAGTAAGGCCATGGCGATGCAGTGTTGTCATAAGGCAGCTCTTATGTGATGCTTGATGGCAAGGTACACGTCAAAGGCCACTGCAGATTGGTTCTGTAAGTGATGCATGTATGAGGTCTTATGTCAAAGTGTTAGTCGAGCAAGGTATGTATTGGCAACTACTACATACATTTTGTAATGCACATAGAACTTTAACCATTGCTTGAACACTAAACAAAGATTGTTAACGCCATAGTTGATGATAAAGTTCCAGACAATTGAGCCTGACTGCAACCATTGGTTGGACAGGAGAACAACCAAGTAAACCAGCACAAATCAAGGCAGTGTTAGAAAATTCATCCTACCACTGAGTCACTGCCAATCATTTGGTGAAAGCTTGACAGTGTTAGTATAGTAAGTGTAACACACAGCGTAGCATGCTGCAATACTAAGACACTAAGCTCAAACGAGGACAAAGAAAAGAGCGAGGGTATGAGTGAAGTTTGTGGTCCAAGTGCCGAGCTTCGAGACAATGCTAAGCCTAGGTGGTCTCACCTATTCAGGTACAAACTAAGCACTCACTGAACTTGGTGGTCACTAGAAATAATGCTGGTATTGCATAGAACTAGCTAAGGGAAAATAGAGGAGGGCGAGAGAGCTCCCTTATATACAGTAGGCCCCTTCTAAATAAGGAAACAGTATGCAGCACTTC
This sequence comes from Boletus nobilissimus, assembly GCA_038088815.1. Lineage (NCBI taxonomy): Eukaryota > Fungi > Basidiomycota > Agaricomycetes > Boletales > Boletaceae > Boletus > Boletus nobilissimus. Next base: position 31,399 of record JBBPJO010000027.1, on the reverse strand, counting down.
TAGTCATAATGAGTCACAGATGTATGACTCGATGTGCAGCATAAGAGTCAGTACAAGTCATGATAAGTCATGACGAGTCAGAAAGAATAAGGCTATGCTGCAGGTGGTGAAGTCCAAATAAGGCGACTGCGGTGAAACGGAAAGGAAGTCTAGACATAGGTATAGGTGGGGCGCTGTGTGAGACAGAAGCAGAGAGGAATTGGGAGACATATCTGGTATAATGGAGGATGACTCCATTACAAATACAACCGCATATGGTGAAGAGAATGAGACTAGGAGTCAAGTGAACAAAAGTAAAGGGAAAAAGTGTGCCACCTCAGCAAACCGTAACAGTAAGGGTACACAAGCAACCACATACCAAAGACACCAATTGAATCTACACAGAAAACATGGCATGGAGCCACGTCAACCTGCATAACTGGATCATCTCCATGCCACCAGATGAGATACTGATCAATGAGAACAGGGAGTTGATCTTCCCAAGCTTTGTGGAGATGTTCATTTCGTTGTAAGCACATACATCTATCATGCCGATGAATGGTATTGTGCCTATACTGTCTTGGTGAGTGGAGGACCAGTATGACGGTAAGAATATCATACTTGTGAACACCAGGTTTGAAGTATTTTGAAAATGACTTGGGGAGTCCTTCTGGATCATCATCACCTCCATCACCCATGTAGCCTGCATGGGCTGCTTCATCACAAGATACATCCTCAGAGAAATCAGCACGCCAGCCCAAATCATCACCATTGTTCTCTGGGAAGTTGTCGCCAATTTCCAGCCATGCCTCAGCAAGTCATTCTTCCAAGCACCGAGTTTTCACTAACAACATTTCAGCAAATACAACTACAAAGTATTCAAAAGACAGACCAGCTTCTTCAAGGAGCTTCCACTCTGCCTCAATACAATCATTTCAAATGCGAGTGAGGGATGCCACAGTTGTCCGCACAGTACCACTCACAGACATCACTGTCATTCTGACGCATCCAGATGACGAGTGTATTTTCTTTGCCATATTGCAGCGTCAGAGAAAAACAAATTGTGGGAACATCACTTAATAATTCGGGTGAGCAGAAGTCCAAGACAAATATATACCATAATAAAAGCGCACAGACCAAGTAGCCAGGCATTAGCAGTTGGTTCCCCATAGAAAACAGCCAGTGCAAGCATTTATCTGAGGGGGTCAAAAGGTGTCTGAATAGTTCAGATGAGCACAATGAACGTGGCAACAAGGCCACACAGACCAACTTACACATGAACCGAGGAGGTGGACAAGACCATCATCATGTGCATCAATGGATGTGCCAGATAACTACCAAAGCTGGTCAACGATGACAACATTCTTGGGGTCATCATGGCAGAGCACAGGAAGTTGGGAGAACAGGGAAGGGTATGCTGTTTTGTAGTAGTAGAGTGCTGGCGAAAATACACCATGAGCATGTGGGTGGGTATGTCAAGGTGTGGTCCATCAATTACTGTCCTAGAGGGCCAAACATGTCCCTGAATAACTGAGATGAGCAAGTGTTCACTGCATGGACCAATGGGCAGCAGGTGCACATAGCTAGGACAGAATAATTGACCAGTGAGAGATCCCACAAAGTAGTCTTGATGGTGGGTCCATGGGCCACCAATAAGAGTGGAAAACCAGAGAAAAAAAGGCCAGGAATCTAGCGGACAGCACTGTCTGACGTCAAGAGCGCAGAGTGTACCATGTCATGTGGTAGGGAGCAGTGCTGTTGGATGTTGGAACTCTGCTGACATGGCAGAGTTCTCTGTCACAGCATTTCCCGGCACTGCATGGACCAGCCACACAGCTGTGATGTGGTGAAAAAACACTCGTTCTGCATGCAAAAAAGGAGCAAAAACATATCAGAGACCATGAGTCAATGAGGGAGAATGAACCAGACATGCTTTCAATTGTCAGGTCAGTTGTGGGCATTGTGGGCATCATGGTAATGTGTGAGTTCAGCAAACGGCAGGGACGCATTCCTGCGCTGGTGTCATCAATCAGTGGGGACATGTTGGCATGTTGGCATGGAGAACAGACAGTAGATGGGTGTTGCAGCGTGTGGCATGAAGGCTTGATGGCAGGGATGCATTCATGCGTGAGCACAGTAGCAGGCAGCAAGGGCGCTGGACCACTGGGGGACAATGATAAAGATGTCGGGCTCAGTGCTGAACGGCCAGTCTTCCTCTTATTGGCACCAGCATGGTGCAGTAGGGTACAGCGAGAACATGTGCCTGCGTGGTGGTGCGCAGTGTGAGAGTCCAGCAGCAGCAACATGCTCGTATGTCAGTGTGTTGGTACATTGGTATGGGAGGTGGGGGCTCAACAGATGGTGGGGAAGTGCATTGGTGTGTTGGTGTGGGAGTGTGGGAGTTCAATGGATGGCAGGGAGGCACATTCTCATGCCGGCACGGAGCATGAGAGCTCAATAATCGGCGGGATGCATCATATCTATGTGTGGAGATCAGTATATATCTTATCTTGTTATCTATATTAACCAGATCTACCCCCCCTCCTTTTGCCATGGTAGAGGGACTGCTGAATGCTGCGTGTATTGCTGCAGCACTGTACAGTATAGTAACCCTACTAACCAGTAAGAGTGTCATATCATGTTGACGTTACTAATATGTAATGTTAATGGTGACACCCAGGTGATCATAGCCCTCCAGGTACCCCTGGACCCACAAGCTACCTTTAAGCAACCCAAGGATGATACAGTAACTAAGAATTAATTGAAACATGTAGACAAGCACTGGTAACAACTCATCAGCAATTTCTCCCTCAGGCTTAGTGTTCCTTGAAGGCAGAAATAGGGAGATAAAAAGCCAAAAGGCACAAAACACTATGCTATCTGGCAGGGGGTGAACTTGAAGCTTGGAGGCCATGCTCACCAATGTAAAGGGGTCAATCTTGAAAAGGCAACAGATAAAATAAAACTCTCATGGAATTTCGGGCTACAAACCTGTCCCCTTACGGGTCCAGGAATAATTAATTAGCTCAAGCTGACTCAAAGTTGATTGTAGTTGATTGTAGTTGTTACAGATACAGAAACATCAGGGAACTTACCCCCCACCACCCAGACTGGACAGCATTGGACAATGTCCCAAACCCACAGAAAGATACCCAACTGGCAGGGACTGTCCAAATCCATTCCAGCTCTATTCCAAACTGGCTGCACCTTGTTTCAAACAGCCTCAGTAGCATCTATACAGATTGTGACAGTTCTATAGCCTATCTGTACTACTATGTCAGGATCAGATCGGAACTTGGAGGGAACAAAATCACATTATCATCAATGTGTACATCAAACCTAGTATATACATGACAAATTCAGGAACAATGGTGACAGGGGGGGATTAATCAAGAGTGCTGTCAAAACCAGTTGATGCTGTCATAACAGCCTCAGACTCTGATGAGCAATTGCTAAATGAAATGTGTGTGTTAAATAACAAGATCTGTGGTACATATCTTCCTTGGCAGGCCAACTGGATTTGAAGTATCTTGGTTTTTTCAGTGTGGATTGCAAAGATCACACTTCTTCATCAGACCTAGTATTTTGAGATAAGGTAAATATGTGTTCACCCTGAAATTAACTTTGGTTTGTGAGGACACCATCTTGCCCAGAATGACTTTTAGCTGTGATATGGTAAGTGTGTAACAATGCTCAACTCTAAAATGCACATTACTGCTGTGGTTGCAATAGCAACTGTGACTCTGGGTACTTTGGCTGTAAATACCTTTGGAAATACATAGTTTACTGAGTGACAAGGGACCTGTATAGAAATAAATCAATGATAAGACCGGTGAGAGCAGGATATGCAGGGTTGTTTGTATGGCCCTGAAAATGAATGAGTATAGTGTCAGCAGGTGCAGGTGACCCACATTTTCATCCACACCATCCCTCAAGAATGCTCCATGAGCTCTGAGAAGACCCTTTGCAATTTCAGAGCTTACTTGGCAATGGTTCTTGGGATCCCACTTGTAGCATTGAGTAACATATGCATGAGCCCTTTTCCTCAGCGCTGAATGCCAGTTACTACCCAGATCCTCCCAGAGCTATGAAAAGATTTTTAAGTATACTGTGGTGAAGACAACTCAGACTTACCAGTCTGCATATTTCATTTGTGTAGTGGGGCCACTGGCCTTGAAAAAATAAGTTGGTTAGTGTGTGAAGTGAGGGGCACAATGAACTTGCCATCACTGACCAGTAGGCCACATGACTGTCTTTTGCCGATAGCCCCTTGTTGAAATAACAGGGATCTAGCAGAAGATTGCCTAACACTCAACCAGGGGTTAGGGGTGTTACTTCAAGGAGACTGTTGTGGTAAAAACACAAGGTGTTATTTAAACTCAGATGATTGAGTTCTAACTTATATACTGTACTACATGAGGTGTGTGACTATTTCCTTATAGGGTCAACTACACTTCTATTGTAAGTAATATAAGTAGTGTTGAGAGCTATGTACTACATGGTGCTTGACCAACACTCTCCCTTGCTAAGCAGCCAGTAAGAGGTGTGTGAGTGAAGAGAGCACTCATTCAAGGTGTTATGGGTTGATCATGGAAGACTAGCCTGAGTTGTGATCTGAACTGATCAAGTTTCACATGTCCTAGGTTCTCAGTGAACATATTGATGGGATTTTGTGCCCCTTCGATAAAGTAAAGTTCTACCAATCCTTCACAGATGAACTCCCTAATGCTATGCCATTTGATGTCCACATATATGTTGTGTTTTTCAGTGGTGGGGTTCAGTCCCATGAATATGGAGCCTTGGTTATCACCACAAATGGGTATTGGGTGTAACTTGTATCCAAGTTCTTCCATCAAGGAATGCAACCATACTACCTGTTTGCTACAATCAGATAGTGCAATATATTCAGCTTCTGTAGAAGAGTAGACAATGTGTTGTTGTTGGTGCAACTGCCAGCTGAAGATGTAATTAGCTAGTTTCATAACCCAGTCTATCTGAGAGTGACAGGTGTTAGGATCAGATGCCCAATCAGAATCAGTGTATGTGATCATGCCAGCCTGAGAGGCTTTATTAAAGACAAGAGATTAATAGTGGGTACCTAGAAAATACCAGCATATATATCAACCCTATGGACTCACACTTGGTAACACCATACTTGCTAGGTCGCTTGAGACTAGGAAAAGCCACAGAGAATGGGGAGTCTTAGAGGTGAAGGTTCTATAGGGTAAACTCCAAGAGGACAAGACTGGGGTCCTCTGGTGCTGCATTAGGGCTTTATATACTAGTCTACATATTTGTACCTATTGTGGTAGTATCTATGACATCCATGAGGCAAACATGAGTTAGCACTGGTATAATGAAAAGGGGGCAGCATCCATGAGGTGTGGTAGAGTGGAAGGCATAGCCATACATGCATGATGCACATGCACAGCACATTGTCCTAGTCTTGTGATTGAGCAAAGGAGGCATTGTAATGGTTCTTGAAGCTGTACAGAGCCTGAGTTGAGAAGTTGCAGGTGTTATCTGATAGTCAAGAGGAAGGAGCACAGATGTAATCCAGCATGATCAAAGGAGGAGAGTTGATAGACAAGGAGATGTAGTGAAGTCATGAGGTTGTGATAAGTGGTGAGCTGAAGGTGACAAAAGTGGTCAGCAGACAAGTGTGACCAGGAAGAAAGTTGGTGGATAATACATGACTGAGTTGGGAGTCTGTGGATGAACACACCTAAACAGGCAGTTGTCAGCGATGAGTGCGACAAATTGTGTGAGTCTGCAGCAGATGCCACAGGTGCATGAGTCAGCAGTGAGAGTGCAACAAAAGATGATGGTTGCAAAGAGCTAAGTAAAATTGTAATGCTGTGCTACATAGGATAGCCAGTGTATTCACTACTTGTACTGTATATTCCCATTATAGAGCCCTCCTGAAAACTCAGCTGTCAGTTGGCATTGGAATAGAACTCTGTCCAGGGCTTCTATGGAAAGGGAATTCCAGAGTTTCGGTTTCATTTCCTGTAGTTGTTTCCATGTTTGTTGTAGCTGGAGCCAGATGATTGCTGACTGGGGGCATGGTATGTTATGATCATCATTAACCCCCATTCAATACATATGGAACTTATCATTTTCTTTTCACTTTTACCCCTATCTATCCTACATGTGCCAGACACATGCCCCTATGTTTCCTATCACACATGTGCACACCACACTCATCTCATCTCCCACATTTACACTTCCTGTTCACATTACTTACATGCTTCTGCCTCATGCTGCCACATACATGCACATCATGCATGTATGGCTATGCCTTCCATTCCACCACATCTCATGGATACTGCACCCTTTTCATCATACCAGTGCTAATCTCATGTTTGTCTCATGGATATTGTAGATGCTATCACAATAGGTACAAACATGTAGACTAGTATATAAACCCCTAATGCAGTGCCAGAGGACCTTAGTCTTGTCCTCTTGGAGTTTTCCCTACAGAAATCCCTTCTATAAGACACTCTTATCCTCTGGCCTTTTCCTAGTCTCAAGCAACCTAGCAAGTACAGCTTCACCAAGCATGAGTCTATAGGGTTGTTTCACTAGGACAAGACTATTCTTACTTGCTACCTCACTTGTGAATAACTGAATGTAGATCTCCAAAGCCCCAAGATGTTTCCTATCACTCACCACACTCTCAAGTTTGAGTCACCACCTCCAGCACAATCAAGAGGCTTCAATCTATTGTACACAGCTCAAGACCTTTTTCTAGTATCCTTGTCAGTACATTACATTGCATTGGTAGAAGGATTGGTGCTTGTGCCCAATGAGCACATATCAGAGTTGCAGGAGTGGTTCAGGGATACATCTGTCAAAAAAGAAGACAGATTAGATTTAGTTTACCCTCCATTGCCAGTAGTAGAAGTGCAGGCAGAAGTAGGCTGTGCATCAGCAGACCTTTCGGACTACAAGAGTCCATAGGAGATGCTAGTCACTCTCCCCGCCCCCTAGGACAACCTAGACAAGGAATACAACCCCAATGACTACAACCTGCCCAAAGTGCAACAGATCTTGCAGGAACTGCTGCCCTTATTTGTGCCACAGAACATTGTAGAGTGACTCATAGACAGACTTGTGGATAGAGTCAGCAGAGAAAGAGTCAGAGAAAGGGAACCCACTCCCTACCCATGACGAAAGCAAAGGAAACAGTGGCCAGCAGCCACTAGGATCAGTGAGGAACACGTGAGAGATCTGTGGCCATTTGAAGACAAGCTTCAGTGGCTCAACAATCTAGGACCTAGAGACAGGTGCTTCAAACCAAAGAGAAGACCCTGCCTAGTATCACATCCAGCAGCACCTAGAATATGCAGACTAGCTACACTGAACTCCCCTCTCCCCCCTCATATCTAATAGTATCAATCAATCATGGCTCACATGTTCGATTGAGGGATATTTGAGCAAAGTTTGAGAACCAATGGGTTAGACACTACAATCACACAAGAACTCTTAGCAATGTTCAATTGGTTCACACAGGAACACAACGGACACATAATGACACTAACAAATTACCATGCACAAATTAGTGTGCTACAAGGACAAATAGCCACATCTATGGTATCAGGAATAGGCACATCATCAGCCACACCCAAAATAAGCAAAGTATTCCTAGATCCCAGCATGTATGATGGATCTAAGGGAAAGTTCAAGGAATAGTGGACTAAGGTTAAGGCATGGATCGCTGAGAACCCCACAGTATTTCCACCAGGATCCAACAAAGTAGTACTAGCTGTTCTATCTCGCTTAGAAGGACAAAAGGCAGGTGGCTTTGCCTGCACAAGGATAGATAGCATGTCTAAAGGAAAGGCTTACATGTGGAAAGACTTAGAGATGAAAATGGAATCCCTATTCCACTCAGTCAGTCAGATGGAATGGGCCTGACAGAAGCTAAGGACCCTTAAGCAGACAGAGAGCACACCAATTGATAACTGGATCATCAATTTCCAATGATACCAGTCTCAGGCAGAGATGGGAGAATCTTACTTGATAGAGATCATTGAACAGAACATTCAATGATCTATCATTGACAAAATCCTAATTGACGGAGCACACCCTACCACAGTAGAACTATATCTCATTAAGATAGAGGAGCTAGGCACAAGGAAGCAATTAATAGACTTCATACATCACACCAGCTCTAGTCGAAGATCTAAAGATCCTAATACCATGGACATTGATGCCATTGGCAGGGGACCAACAAGGAGTGGTAAACCCTCTAGGAAATGCTATAACTGTGGAGGAGACCACTTCATAAAGGATTACACTAAGCCAAAGCTCAGCTGTGGTGACTGCAAATGGCTTGGAGGAGGTCATAAGAAAGGATATAGAAGAGAAGAACACAATGTCTGAAACATGGAAGAAGGGGCTGATTCATAGGATAAGTCACCACCCTCAGATCACACTGTCCAAGGCATGTCCTATGATGAAATGAAAGCCTACTTCTGGAATCTTAAAGATACTGAAGATAGGAAGGGAAAAGGGAAAGCCACATGAGCAAACTGGGTATTCATGTGGATACAATCAAATGTAAGGTTCATTTTAAATTATCTGACAATAACAGGTTTTTGCCACTGGCTTGGGAAACTGAAGAATCAGATAACTTATCTATGCCAAGTGGGTCTTTACCATCAGATGATGATGTGAAGCTCAGCAGGGGTGTCATATCTCTAAAATTCACAAGTCCAACTCTGGTCAACTCTGGATAAGCCTTGCGCCAAATCCACTGGACATCCATGGAGTTACTACTCTGGACTTCATACCTTCCTATACCTTCTTTCACTATAGTCTACATTCTCTATTATAGTTTGTATTGCCCTTCTGGCATTCATATTCCTCCATCCTCTGTCCCTATGTACATTGCCATCATGTAGATACTCTGGCTCCGGAGTTACCTTCAGACCTGTAGTATATAAACCCTCTGTATTTCTTTGTAGTTTCTTCATTACGAATATCAACAAAGTTTCCTCCTTCTTGAAGCTTAATCCCTTCCCTTCTTCTCTCTTGTCTCTTGTCTCTCTGAAATATAAGGACACATGGATTGACAAGGGCATGACACATAAGTCCTGCACCAATGTCCTCACACCTCTGACCTCTGTACCTCCATTGACATCTCCATCAAACCCCTGCACTTACTTTCCCTTATGTCTTGGACATCTGACCAGACTTTAACTCAGAGGAACCAGACTTAACAAGGGGCTTCACACCTGCACTTAATTTACTTTCCACCTCTACATCACAAATCCTGGAAGAAGCATGCATATGTAGCACACTGTTGCAAAAGGAGATATGCATGACAATCAGAGTTGCTCCTTTTAACACTAAGAAGTTTATTACAGCAGAAGCCCTGTTAGACAGTGGTGCTAATGTTATATTCATTGATCACTCATGGGCCCAGGAACATCATATACCCCTGACGCCACTACATAACCCTATACCAGTATTCAATGTGGACAGAACTAAGAACTTTACTGGGAATATCACGTATTCCGCTGAAATAGTCATTGACTATAATGGATATGGAAAACAAGTCACTGCTGAGATCACAGATCTTTGGAAGAACCAGATCATACTTGGCTTCTCCTGGCTTAAGAAGCATAATTCTATTATAGATTGGACTAAAGAAATGGTAGAAATGACACGCTGCCTATGGTCATGCTCTTTCCTGCAGGACAAGGAATCTTGCCTATGGCACTGTGATAAGGAAGAAGAAGAAAACACCTACAGTATCTCACTTACTTCATACATGCAGCTTTAGACCAGCCAACCCCTAAGGAGGAGACAGCAGGGACCCTCATACCAAAAGAGTTTTACCAGCATTTCAAAGTATTCCATAAAGGCAAATCAGAAAGAATGCTGATAAGGAAACCATGGGATCATGGTATTGATTTGAAGGAGTCATTTGTCCCTAAGAAAGGAAGAATAATCCCATTATCTGTTGAAAAACAACAGGAGATTTCTGTGTTCATCAATGATCAGCTCAAGAAGGGATACATCAGACCCTCTAAGTTCCTGCAGACATCTCCGGTATTCTTTGTACCTAAGAAAGATGGCTGTAAATGTATGGTATAGGATTACCGATATCTAAATGAACACACAGTCAAAAACAACTACTCTTTATCCCTAATTTCACAACTAGTCGATAAGCTCAAAGGGACTAAGCTATTTACAAAGATGGATCTCCAATGGGGATACAACAATGTCCACATCAAAGATGGTGATGAATGGATAGCTGCTTTTGTATGCTTTAGAGGCACTTTCAAACCCCTCATCATGTACTTTGGGCTATGCAACTCCCCTAGAGTGTTTCAAGCTGTTAAGTCCGGTTCCACTAGGTCAAAGTCCAGTTGGATGTCCAAGATGTAAGGGAAAGTAAGCGCAGGGGTTTGACAGAGATGTTGATGGAGGTACAGAGGTCAGAGGTATGATGATGTTGGCACAGGACTTATGTGTCATACCCTTGTCAATCCTCATGTCCTTGTATCCCAGAGAGACAAGAGAGAAGAGAGAAGAAGGGGAGGGATTGAGCTTCAAGAAGGAGGAAACTTTGTTGATATTCATAATGAAGAAACTACAAAGAAATACAGAGGGTTTATATACTACAGGTCTGAAGGTAACTCCAGAGCCAGAGTATCTATGTGATGGCGACGTACATAGGGACAGAGGATGGAAGAATACGAATGCCGGAAGGGCAATACAAACTATAATAGAGAATGTAGACTATAGCGAAAGAATGTATAGGAAGGTATGAAGTCTGGAGTAGTAACTCTGTGGATGTCCGGTGGATTTGGTGCGAGGTTTATCCAGAGTTGACTGGAGTTGGACTTGTGAATTTTAGAGATATGACAGTATCCCCCTCGAGGCCGGCTACATGTCTGAAACAAGCCCCTGAGTGGTCCGGGTGGAACTCTGGGTGGAATGTGAGTGACACAATCATGTGGAGTTGGTGTATGGATCAACAAATGGACATTAGATCTCTGCTTGAATTCTGGATATAAAGGTAGGGCGGATTTCGACAACCAATCGCTAATTCCCCATGTCCATCTACAACAACATGATCTGAGCTTGGGCAGACTCCCGCCTTGTGGAGAATGAGGATGATGATGATGAGCTCTCTGCTGCCAAGTTCATGGAACGACAGAGGTGTGCCAAGGCGTGCAAAGAAGAGGAAGAGCGGAAGAGGAACAAAGTGGAAGAGGTGAAGGCACATTGGAAGGCAGAGGCGTATCAGAAGGTGGAGGCGCATCAGAAGGTGGAGGAGAAGTGGCATCGCAAGGCCAAGGAGGCAGCCAGAAAACAAGTAAGTTGTCAACTCCAAAGAGTTGACTCTTCACTAACAGACTTGTAGGCTGATGATGTCTGAGCACAGCAGAGCGCCAACAAGGGCAAGGGGAAGGCCTTGCCTGCCTGTAGTCGATGTGAGCGCTGGGACCTTGAATGTGAGGAGGGCCCTGGTAAGTCCCAGTTGTGTGTTGAGTGCTGAGGTGCAAAGGTTAGGTGTGAATACCCCAGAGTTGAGAAGCCGGAGAAGTGATGGAGGAGAGTGGATAGTGACGTGAGTCCATTGAAGAAAAAGAAGAAGTCAGAGGAAGAGGCATCAGAGAGTGTGGAGGGTGACGAGATGAGTGAGTTGTGGTCCGAGCTGGGGCCACAGCTCATCAGGGCTATCTGGGGCATCCACTCTGAGATGCAGGTGCACACCTAACTCTTGGGTCACCAGAACCAGCTCCTGGCCTACCTCATTGAGTTGAAGACAATGGAGGTGTACCGGGAGGACTTGGAGTTGGAGATGGATGAGTTGGAGGATGGGGTAGGAAGTGAGGTACAGGAGGAGTTGAGGGAGATGGTGATGGAGTGGATGGATGTGTTCCATGGGGGTTTGGTGACAGTGGTTGTGCAACCTAGTGGAGCAAAAGAAAAGGAGAAGGAAAAAGAGACAGAGACAGAGATGACAGAGAAGGAGACAGAAAAAGGAATGGAGATGGAGATGACGGAGGTCGCCAGAGAGGCAACTCTTGTTTAATATTTTTGTTTTTTATAAATAGTGATGGATGAATCGAAATCAAGAGAAAACAGAGAGAAAAGAAACAGAGGAAATTATGGAGAGATCAGACATGGCTTGTCCAGGTACTTCCAGTGGAAGTCCGAGACAAGCTCCATAGCATGTCTGAGTTCTGTAGCAAGCAACCATGAAGTCTCATCGTCAGTACCTTCATATTCTGACCATCATACCAGATACAAGAGTTGGCAGTGATGCCTTCTCTGATTAAGCTTGGAGTTGAGTATCTCCTTGATCTCATATTCTGGTTTGCCATCAACCTCAACCGGAGGTGGCAGAGGTTGGACACGGTTTGGAATGGTGTTTGGAGTTATGGTTTCTAACTGTGAGACATGGAAGACAGGATGAACAGATTTCATGGAGTCGGGTGTAACGCACAGTGTAGCATGCTGCAATACTAAGATACTAAGCTCAAATGAGGACAAAGAAAAGAGCGAGGGTACAAGTGAAGTTTGTAGTCCAAGTGCTGAGCTTCGAGACGATGCAAAGCCTAAGTGGTCTCACCTATTCAGGTACGAACCAAGTACTCACTGAACTCAGTGGTCACTAGAAATAACGCTGGTATTGCATAGAACTAGCTTAAAGGGAAAATACAGAGGGCGAGAGAGCGTCCTTATATACAGTAGGCCCCTTCTAAATAAAGTAATGGTGCACAGTACCCCTAGTCAATGTGAGTCACAAAAGTATGACTTGATGTGCAGCATAAGAGTCAATATGAGTCATGGTGAGTTATGACAAGTCAGAAAGAACAAGGCTATGCTGCAGGCGGTGAAGTCCAAATAAGGCAACTGCAGCGAAACGGAAAGGAAGTCTAGATATAGGTATAGGCGGGACACTGTGCGAGACAGAAATAGAGAGGAATCGGGAGACATATCTGGTATAATGGAGGACGACTCCATTACGAATACAACTGCGCATGGTGAGGAGAACAAGACTAGGAATCGAGTGAACAAAAAGAACAAAGGAAAAAGTGTACCCCCTCAGTAAACTGTAACATTGGGTAGTTGGATTGTGAAGGAATGTGTACCAGGTTTAGCAATGATGCTGAAAGGACCTAGATACTTTTTGGATAATTTCTTGGATGGTTGTGTGGACTGGAGGTATTTCGCCTTGAGCATGATTTGGTCACCGATTTTGAAGTCTGGAGCTGGACTTCTCTTCTTGTCTGCTGGTCCTTGGTAGCATTTCTGTGCTTCCAACATCTCCATTCGGAGGAACTCATGGAGTTCATCCAAGTCCATGACATAGGACTTAGCTGTCGAAGAGGTAAGTTCGAGCTCAGAGTGGATGGAGAAGTTCAGATGATATCCCTTGTTGGCAAAAAATGGTGATATGCCAGTAGTAGCACTCAGAGCATTATTATAGGCGAACTCTGTGAGAGGGAGAAGTTCAGACCAATTGTCTTGTTGGTAATTGCAGTAGATATGGAGATATTGTTTGTGTTACGGTTCATGAGGGGGTACACTTTTTCCTTTACACTTTCTCATTCACTCGACTTCTAGTCTCGTTCTCTTCACCGTATGTGGTTGTATTTGTAATGGAGTTGTCCTCCATTATACCAGATACGTTTCCCGATCTCTTTCCCTTTCTGACTCACACGGCGCCCCACCCTTACCTAGTTTAGACTTCCTTCCTGTTCCACTGCAGTCGCCTTATTCAGACTTCACCGCCTGCAGCATAGCCTTTTATTTATGACTCATCTTGACTCGTTGTGACTCACTACGACTCATATACTGCACATCAAGTCATATTTTAGTTACTGTGGATGCTGCGCATCCTTTCTTTATTTAGAAGGGGCCTACCATATATAAGGGTGCTCTCTCGCCCTCCTGTATCTCCCTAAGCTAGTTCTACACAATATCAGTGTAGTTTCTAGTGACCACCGAGTCTAGCGACGCCCCTAGATAGGTGAGACCAGCTTAGGCTTCGCGTCATCTCGAAGCTTGGCATCGCTCCTCAAGGATTCCTCTACTTGTCACTCGCTCTCACTTCTTAAGCTCACAGATCTCTTTTTGTATCGCAGCACGCTACGTCATGACTACGCTGTGCATTACAGTTTGAGTGTTTGATTGGTGTGTTCTGTCTGGCCATCCCCCTCTGGATGATATCTGGAGGTGAAATGCAGACGCATATCTGAAGCATTTCCTAGGGATCAGAAGAAGTGGGAGACAAACTCGGAGCACCTGTCGGGGGTGACATGGGATGGAACTCCATGCTTGGAAAAGATGTGAAGGAGGAATAGCTTGGCTAATCCAGCAGAGGTAATGGTGTCGTGAGTCAGAATGAAGATGGACTGTTTTGACAATCTGTTGACTATGATGAGAATAGTGATAAAGTCTTCCAAAGGTGGAAGCTGTTCAATGAAGTCCATGGAGATGGGATTCCATGGTTTCTCCGGGACTGGAAGCTGCTTAAGAAGTCCATACAGACGATGACATGGAGTCTTTGCTCGAGCACAGGCTGTACAGGAACTAACATAGTCTTTTATAAAAGTCCAGACTTTAGGCCATGTATATTCTCAGTGAATGAGTTCAAGTGTATGGTTCTGACCAAAGTGGCCTGCAGTTGGGTGGTTGTGAAATGTTCAGAGAACTCAGAGTTGGAGATTATTAGCTTCTGGAACATATATGTGATTATCCTTTAGGAGAAATCCTTCAGAGTTGACTGTCCATCTAGAGTCAGAGTTGGAGGAAAAGATAGGAGACATGACTGGATCATTAGGGAGCACAGAGAGGATATTGGAATGGAGTTGTTCAACATCAACCAGAGCTGAGGGTCAGAGTAGTGGAACTTCTAAGTATGTTGCCTGAAGGGACAATGTGAGCTGTTCTGAAGTGAAAATGGACCTATAATTGTCTGGGTTAACGCGAGCGTAGTCCTTATCCCCCTCTTTGGGATAGACGTCCCATCGTCTAGTCAAAGTATTGGGTTTTGCCCCAAGCTTACCAGGCCAGTACTGGACTACCAGATTGAACTGATTCAGGTATCCAGACCATCAGGCTTG
Source organism: Boletus nobilissimus (assembly GCA_038088815.1). Classification (NCBI taxonomy): domain Eukaryota; kingdom Fungi; phylum Basidiomycota; class Agaricomycetes; order Boletales; family Boletaceae; genus Boletus; species Boletus nobilissimus. Next base: position 16,322 of record JBBPJO010000027.1, on the reverse strand, counting down.
GTGTTGTGTCAGGAGCTTTGTGGAAGAAAAATATTCTAGGTTTTTGTGGCCAGTAACTGTCATATCTATAAAAATCCACAAGTCCAACTCTGGTCAACTCCGGATAAACCTCACGCCAAATCCACAGAGTTACTACTCTGGACTTCATACCTGCCTATATCTTCTTTCGCTACAGTCTACATTCTCCATTATAGTTTGTATTGCCCTTCTGGCATTTGTATTCCTCTGTCCTCCATCCCTATGTACATCACCATCACATAGATACTCTGGCTCCGGAGTTACCTTCAGACCTGTAGTATATAAACCCTCTATATTTCTTTGTAGTTTCTTCATTATGAATATCAACAAAGTTTCCTCCTTCTTGAAGCTCAATCCCTTCCCTTCTTCTCTCTTCTCTCTTGTCTCTCTGGGATACAAGGACACGAGGATTGACATGGGTGCAACATATAAGTCCTGCGCCAATGACATCACACCTCCAACCTCTGTACCTCCATCGACATCTCCATCAAACCCTTGTACTTACTTTCCCTACATCTCGGACATCTGACTGGACTTCGACCCGGAGGAACCAGACTTAACAGTAACGACATCTATGGGGATTGAGGAGCCTTCCAGATAGTGGCGCCAGGAGGTGAATGCTTCAAAAATTGCCAGTAACTCCTTGTTGTGTGTGTTGTAGTTCAATTCTGCTCTGGTCAAAGTCCGGGAGAAGAATGCGACGGGGTGGAGTTCATTGTCAACCGGAGTTGTAATGGAGAGGATGGCGGTGACAGCATAGTCAGAGGCATCAGTTTTGATAGTAATCGGAACATCCGGAGTCCAGTGAACGAGCACCAGAGCTGTCGTGAAGGCATTCTTAAGGCTTTAGAAGGATTTCCAGCATAGTTTGGAGAAGCTCCAAGGAGCTTCTTTTTGACTAAGACGTGTGAGTGGAACCACAATGTCAGAGTAACCCTGGATAAAACGATGATAGAAATTGGCAAATCCCAGGAAGGACTGAATGTCCTTGACCTTCCAAGGTTCTGGCCATTCCAGGATCATTTTGATTTTGTTGGAGGCCATGGAGAGGCCAGAGGGAGAGAGTACATATCTGAGGTACTCAACCGTGTCAGAGTGGAATTCACATTTCTCTGCTTTGGCATATAAGCCATTGGCATGGAGATGTTGGAATACTTCTCGGACATGTTTGCCATGCGATTCCATGTCATGGGAGTAGATCAGAATGTTGTCAAGGTAAACCATGACACAAATGTCAAGCATATCTGCAAAGATACTGTTGACAAACTGCTGGAAGGTTGCCAGAGCATTGGTAAGTCTGAAAGGCATGACAAGCCATTTGAACAATCCATAGTGAGTGTGAAAGGAGGTCTTCCACTCGTCTCCCTCTGTAATATGGACCAAATGGTACGCATGATGGAGGTCGATTTTCGTGTAGACTTTCGCTCCAGAGGGTACATCAAGGAGGTTGGAGGTACAGGGAGCATGTGACTTTGTTTAATCCTTGGAAATCGATGCAGAGTCGAAGGGAGCCGTCCTTCTTCCAGATGAATAACACCGGAGCTGCGTGTGGAGATGTAGACTGGCAGATAAATCTGATGTTAAGGTGTTTGTGAAGGAAGTCTTGGAGGGTGTGTTGTTCTGTGGAGGAGACAGAATAATTCTTTCCAACTGAGGGTTCTACACCTTCTTCCAGGTCAATTTTCAAGTTGAAGGGTTGATGTGGAGCAAGGGTATTGGCTTTCTTCTTGCTGAAGACACCCACGAAGTTGTGGTATTCCGAAGGAACACCAGCAAGGTCTCCTTTCTCCATAGGGGAGGCAATGGAAGCGGAATGAGTGGAGATGTCTTCAGTAGACTGGAGTGAGAGGGCGAACTGGACTGAGCCCTCCATCTTGCAGGCACGATGAAATGCAACTGCATTGACGAAAGAGATGTAGGGGACAGGAAGTCCAGGAGCTTTAGGCGGATCCAGAGAGCATTCCAAAGGTGTGGTGTCAATGGGGGAAGGAACACTTGGAGGTTTGGAGGGTGATATCAGGATTGGCATTCCTTCTGCAGGAGTTTGGAAAGTGATGCTGCTCATAACCCAGTCAATCAACAGATTGTAGCGGGTAAGCCAGCAATGTCCGAGAACAAGTCTGCATGAGGAATCCAACAAGGTTACAAAGAATGTATTGGAGGTGGAAACACTGGAAGCAAAGGAGATTGTCAGATCTATTGCTTGGGAAATTAGGGAAGCTGAGGATCCATCAAATAAATGGAGGTTGATCAGAGGAACTGAGTATGTAGAGATTTGATGTTTCTCAATAAAAGCAGAGTCTATAAAGCAATGTGTAGATCCTGAGTCAACGAGAATGGGTACATCAGAGATATTATGTATGGGGAGAGGGACGAAAGGACAGAGGGAATTCAGATTGGAAAGAGCGGATGTGTTGAGACATAGTTCTGTGAGGGCACAGTTTGGATCAATGTGACTCCCAGCCTGTGTGGATGATCGAGAGTTGCACTCTATTTTTTCGCTTCCATAGAAGTGGGGGTCAATACCATGGCTTCCAGAGTTATGGTAGCAGCACGGGCTTTTGATGCCCTAGATGTGGACTTCAGGCAATCTTTGGCAGAGTGTCCACTCTTGCCACAGAAGAGACAGAGATTAAACTTTATATGGTGCTGATGTTCCTCCAGAAGGAGTTTACTGTCTTTGCCTAGTTTTGCAGAAATGGCGTCAGATTTAGAAGGGTTGGTGTTACCCTTTTTGTTATTGTTCTCTCCGGAAGAACTGGAGTTGGAACTGGAGGTCGAGGACATAGAGGAGCCCTTGGACTTGTTGTCCTTGGGTTTGGAGGAGTTAGTTGGAGCAGAGCTTGACGAATTGCTAGAGGAATTGTTTCCAGAGGAGTTTGATCCGGAGACTTTTGAAGTGCATGATATTTCTTCCTTGCACTCCCAGTATCTCTGGTCAATCTGTTGGGCTAAAATGCGCATATCTCGAATGTTGTTGTGTTTGCCATGACAAGTGATTTCATCTTTGATGCAATCTGGAAGTCCATTATAGAAACTCCGGCAGAGAGCACTAGGTCCCCATTCTTGGACTTGGTTCATGAGATAGTTCCACTCAATGATGTATTTGGAAATGTGCTGGGTATCTTTCATATGGAGTTGCTTGAGTTAAGCCTCTGCTTCAGTGACGGGGTCATGAGGACTGAAGTTGGTCTGGAGTTTGTACAGGAATGACTGCCAATTGTCCATCCAGAGGGGATAGTTTGCTGGAGGAGCAACTCCAAGTAAGTCTGGCTTGAAATAATCAAGCACCATCCCTTTGAGGTAGGACTGGGCGAAGGTTACTCTGCTCCAGTCCTTTTTGAAGGATTTCTCATTGGCTTGGAAATTGATCTCGCATTGCACGACAAAAGAATGGAGTTTCTTCGGGTTAGAACTGTCGAAGGTATCTGGTTCTTGGACCTTGGTTTTCGCATCACTGGAGGTACATATTCTTGTGACAGAGAGCCATTTGGGTCATGTTGCAAATAGTGGTAGTGAGTTGGGTAAAAGGTTTGAAAGCCAAGGGGACGTTATTTGGTTCATTGTCATTCCCAGGATTATCTCTGAAGAGGCATTCAGGATCCAGAGTTGAAGTTGTGGACGAGCCATTGTCTGAGGGGTCAGGATCGTCATCACCACCACCACCACCACCTCCTGCTGCTGCTCTACTGCTTCCAGGGAGTGGAGTTCCGGGGCGATCAGTACCCCAGAGATCTTCTTCATTTTCCAGTAAGACTTGGAAAAGAGGACCATTGTCAAAGGAATGGTCTTCTGGAAGTGAAGTGAGCATGGAGAGGGGAGAACGAGCATGCCATCAAGAAGATGCAAATGGGGTGGTGCACTGGGTGAGACTGATGAACTCTCCAGGTACTGTATGTGAGCTGCCAAAGGCAGTTTGCAGTAAGTTGGAGTGTGAGGGTCGGGAAGTATGAGTAGTCATGACTGAAATGAGGAGTGTTGAAAAGCATTAATATGAGTATACTGTTAAGTCTGGTTCCTCCGGGTCAAAGTCCAGTCGGATGTCCAAGACGTAAGGAAAAGTAAGCACAGGGGTGAGACAGAGATGTCAATGGAGGTATAGAGGTCAGAGGTGTCAGGACATTGGTGCAGAACTTATGTGTCATGCCCTTGTCAATCCTCGTGTCCTCATATTTCAGAGAGACAAGAGAGAAGAGAGAAGAAGGGAAGGGATTGAGCTTCAAGAAGGAGGAAACTTTGTTGATATTCGTAATGAAGAAACTATGAAGAAATACAGAGGGTTTATATACTACAGGTCTGAATATAACTCCAGAGCCAGAGTATCTATGGGATGGCGATGTTACATATATAGGGACGGAGAATGGAGAAATCTGAATGCCGGAAGGGTGATACAAACTATAATGGAGAATGTAGACTATGGCGAAAGAAGGTGTAGGAAGGTACGAAGTCTGGAGTAGTAACTCCATGGATGTCCAGTGGATTTGGCATGAGGCTTATCCGGAGTTGACCAGAGTTGGACTTGTGAATTTTAGAGATATGACACAAGCAATAATGAATAAAATCTTTGCTGATATGGACGACTGCATTGTGGTATATATTGACAATCTAATGATATTCACAAAAACAGAAGATAGAAAAGAACACAATCAAATGTATTAGAAGTACTCCATAGATTAGAAGAAAATGACCTATTCATAAAACCAGAAAAAAGCACATTCCATGCCTCAGAAGTAGAGTGCTTGGAAATGATTGTAGGAAAAGAAAGGATAAAGATGGATGAAATGAAGGTCAAGGCCATCCTAGAATGGCCAACATCAAAGACCATCTGAGTAGTTAGGAGCTTTTCAGGATTAGCCAACTTCTATTGCAGATTCATCAAGGATTATGCCAAAGTGGCTAGACCACTTAATGATCTTACAAAGAAAGAAACACCCTTTGAATGGAAGCAAGAACAGCGGTATGCATTCAACACACTGAAGCAGCACTTCACCACTGCCCCTGTTCTCACCTTCCCTGATGACCACACTCAGTTCTGCCTAGAATGTGTGTTATGGTTTACTGAGGGGGTACACTTTTTCCTCATCTTTTTGTTTGCCTGCCTCTTGCCTCACCCACTATATGTTGTATTCATAGTGGAGTTGCCCTTCACATATACCAGATATGTCCTCGATCCACTTCTCCCTTTTTGGCTCACACAGCACCCCATCTATATCCATATTTAGACATCCATTCTGCTTCTGTTGTAGTATCTTACTTCAGACTTCCTGCTGTGACACACGTGTTACTGCACATACTGTGCATGACACTTTATGACTTGGACTGACTTCACAGTGCTGCCCACTTGAGTCATACTTAGATGGAGATGAAATCCCCCTAGACCCCCGCTCCTTATTTCTTTTCTTGACCTATGCATAGACCAGGGGCCTACCATATAAATACTCTTGCCGCTCTTGACTGTACTTTTCCCTAAGTTAGTTCTGTGCAATACCAGCGTTATTTCTAGTGACCACCAAGTCTAGTGAGCACATAGTCTGTACCTAGATAGATGAGACTGCTTAGGCTTTGCATCATCTTGAAGCTCGGCACTTGAACTACAAACTTCACTTGTATCCTCACTCTTTCTTCATTCTCAATTGAGGCCTGGTATCCTAGTATTGCAGCATGCTACACTGTGCATTACAAAAGAACTAGCTTTTCCCCTTGTCCCTACTCTCACATAGAGGGCATCCCCCCCACCCATTATGTATATCCTATCCTAGCAGATTCAGAGTACCCTCAGACTCCAACTCTTCCCCTGAAGCACCCACTGTGTCTTCATTCCATTCCTTCTCTCATTTCCCAAGACTTCACCTTCTCCCCGACAAGCATCCTTTCCATCTCCTATTACCTGATAGATACTCCTCTCTGGAGAATATTGAAGCATATAGGGAATGACAATGCGCTCTCGAGGAAGTCAACCAGAGCCAAGGTTGGAATCCCAACTATCTCCCCTCCATCTCTGGATTAGCTGCCATCCCTCCCCACCTGCCACTCCAACTTCACCCAGATCACTGATCCCCCCTGATGAGGAAGTCCCTGTAGTTTTTCATGATGTTGACCCAGAACTAACTGCAGCAATCTCCCCTGACTTTGACCTGGCTCTAGAAGATGATGATATGGTTTCAGAAATAAAGGCCAGCCTTCCCAAGGACTTTTCCAAAGAGGTAGAGGACGCTAATAGATGGCTCCTCTCGATGGAAGCCTACTTCACCATCAATGATAAACTTCTCATGGATACAACCAAAAGCCTTACTTTTCTCAATAAGATTAGTAAGGGCTGTGGAAAGACTTTTCCTGAAGGATGGCTTATGAAGTTGAGCAACACTCACATACTGAATGAACTAAAGGCCTTTGACCAGATCAAACAGGTGTTTGAGACTGCTTTCTCCCCCTACGATGTAGCCGCCTAGGCTAGGATCAACCTCTCCAAACTTTGCCAGACTGTTGGAAGATTCCAATGGAACATGGAGCAACAGGCTCACTTACACTTCACAATTCCAACTTCTTGCTGAGATATCCAGAATCACTGACAAACACGCTCTTGTGGGGTGGTTCATCCACAGCCTTAGCCCTAAACTCACAACCATGATTCTCTCTTGTGATAAGATCCCCAATGACTACAAGGAGTGGATAAAGAAAGCTGGACAATTCTCCCAACAGCTGCAGAGAATTGGAGACTTATGAAAGGGTGTTCCCCATATCCTGACACCCTCTTCTTGTTTGCACTGAGACCTGTACATGATGGACATAGATGCTGTGTGTCTATCATCTACTCAGTGTAACGCACAGCGTAGTAGTGACGTAGCGTGCTGCAATACAAAGAAGAGTTTGCATGTAATGAAGAGAGAGCGAGTGACGAGTAGAGGGATCCTTGAGGAACGATGCCGAGCTTCGAGACGACGCGAAGCCTAAGCTGGTCTCACCTATCTAGGAATCTCGCTAGACTCGGTGGTCACTAGCAACTACACTGGTATTGCGTAGAACTAGCTTAGGGAATTACAGGAGGGCGAGAGAGCACCCTTATATATGGTAGGCCCCTTCTAAATAAGGAAAGGATGCGCAGCATCCGCAGCAATCAGAATGTGACTCGATGCGTAGCATATGAGTCGTAAGGAGTCATGACAAGTCAGAATGAGTCATGATGAACTATAAATAAAGAAGGCTATGCCGCAGGCGGTGAAGTCCGAATAAGGCGACTGCGGCGGGACGAGAAGGAAGTCTAAATAAGGTATAGGTGGGGCGCCGTGTGAGACAATAGGGGAGAGAGAATGGGAAAGGTATCTGGTATAATGGAGGACGACTCCATTACGAATACAACCGTGCACGGTGAAGAGAACGAGACTAGAAGGCGAGTGAACGAAAAGTGTAATAGAGAGAGTGTACCCCCTCGTAAACCGTAACATCTATCATCTACTCAGCGTGCTGAACATATGCAGAGCAACAAATGCTTTATCTGTCACAAGGTTGGCTGTAGGTCCTCCAACCACACTGGATCTGGAACCAACCGGACCTCATGTCCCCACCCAACCACATCCTCTGGATGCACTACATGTCCTACTTACGAAGTCCTGCAATGACAGGTACAAACTACCACCACCACTGAGGAGGATGATGAACTCTCAGCTTACCTAGAAGGAATGGGTAGCACAGAGAAAGGTGCTGCGATCAAGATCCTCAACACTACTTTTGGGAAGGGCAGCTCATCTGTAGATGAGAAGGAAGGCTACCAAGCCATGGCTGAGGTAAGAATGGCCACTTACCAAGAGTGCCAAAATGAAGCAACCAGGGCAGCACCACAAGCCAGGGCTGTACGGTCTGGACCATGGAACAATAGGTTTGTTGATTGAGCACCATGTAGTAGCTCTCAATGCTACTTATGTTACTTACAAGTAGTAGTGTAGTATACCATATATGGAAATAGTCACATGCCCTATGTAGTGTATAAGTTGGAACTCAGTCATCTGAGTTCAAATAACATCTTGTGTTCTTATCACAACCATTGCTTGCAGCAACACCTCTTAACCCTTAGTGAGTATCAGGTAATCCTCTACCTTCACCCCATTGCTTCAACAGGTTATGAGCCCTGTCAGTGCACTTTAGTGTGCATTGAAAGACTGTACCTACATGTTGCCTGACCTCATTACTCACCATTGTTGTACATTCATTGTTGCTAGAGAACATCGTTCAGACTATTCCTATGCACTGGATGGCGCCATGGTAACAAACCTATGCTGGTATTGCATGCTAACACTGTTGCATTCCAGATACCTATTACAATGTCGCTTTCTCTGAAAGATGTCTCCATTCACATTTTCAATGGAACCAACTGGCAGTCCTGGTGGCCTGCCATGTCAGCCAACCTTCAATCCACAGGCTCTACATGGACCCTTGAACTCTCTTGCCCAGTGCCTCTTATGGCAATGAGTGATAATAAGGACAAGAATAACTGGATCATGTGGTCTAAGGCTAACAACCAAATGTTGGGATCAATAAAGATGAGACTCACTGAACCCATCCAAGCCAAGCACATGGCCCTTGTGGATGCTGCAGCGCTCGTGAAGGCTCTTCACAAGGAGTACACTATGCCCAGTCTCTCCAGAGTGTACACCATCTTCAAGGAGCTCCTTGAGCTCTCAATACCATCATCATCACACCCAGCCCCTGCCCTTGACAAGGCAGCAAACCTCTTTATGAGGTTGAAGGCAGCTGGCTACAAGATTCCTGATGGCATCCAGGTGATGCTGCTTCTAAGTAAAGTCCCTGCCACCATGGACGTCGTCCTCCAGATGATGATCCAGGCCAAGGACTTTGCTGGCAAGCCCCACCATTGATGAGATCCACAAGGCTGTGGTCCTGTCATGGGACCAGCACCTCCTGGGTGGTCACAAAGAGAAACAACCAGCTCAGGCCAACAAGATATCAGCTGTGAAGCAGAAGGGTGATGACCCTAAATTCCAACAGCAGCAGTAAGGGGAAGCTTGCACAGAGGGATTGGGGAAGAAAACCCGCTGAGGCAAGAAGAAGAGCGAGTTGCAGGACGACCATGCTCACATCGCCTCCCCTGCCATCATTACATATATGACTGGTCCCAAGTGCACTCCCGATCCTCATGCTCTTGTGCACCGATCTGCACAGATGTACCAAGGCTCCGGCGGTCCCCCTGCCAACACCCACATCAAAGAGGCATTTAGCCTCACTCACTGTCTTGAGATCCAACTGTCTTCTGAGACGATTAGGAAGCTTGACAAGAAAATGAGCAAAGGCAAAAGGGTGAGTGAACCAAATTGGATCCTCAAAAACCCTGACCTCTTATTCAGTGTCCCTGGTCCCACATCTGTCCTAGATGCTACCTACATTCTGGATGATCAGCACATCATGGAGATCTCTGACAATGAGGTTGTTGTTGCTGTCACCCCCAAACAGTGAAAGAGTCGGTGCTCTTGTAAGTGTGAAATTGGACCACCGTCCCAGTCTTCCTGGGATAGTGATGACATGGTTGACATCTATGGCTCCAATGTTGATGGGGAGATTGCTGACATGACTGGGATTGAGGACCCCTCATGGCCTCGTATGATCAGGCAAGTGATTCATTTCATACCTTATGTTCAAACTGACATCATTCCCTCTGATGCATGTTCTGCTCGAGTAGGGAATAATATGTTGTATATCATGAACACTTGTAGTTATCCTTGTATAGCTACATTTAGTACAAATCAAGTTTGCTCTTCATGCTCAGCTCCCACTAGTTTAAATAATAAGTGTTCATGTGATCCTTCCAGGAAGTTCTGGATCCTTGACTCTGGTGCTTCAATGCACTTCACACCTGATTGCACTGACTTTGTTGAATATGAGGCATTTAAGTGTCATGAACAGATACCCATCACAACTGCCTCTGGTTTGATCTACATTGAAGGAAGAGGTTGAGTACTTGTGCATTGGGAAGACTCTGAAAAGGTCTCCCAGATCATGGATCTGCACAATGTTGGCTTAATACCCAACTCAGGTGTTTGCCTGGTCTCCCTCGGTCAATTACTTGTTTCCCCACCAATATTCTATTCACTTCAGGACATGCTATTTTTGATGAATCAAGATTTCCCTGCTGTGTGTCACATTGCACACAATCTACTGCACCACCTGTACATACTGTCACTGGTGAGCGTGAGCCGGATGGGGGGCAAAGTGCTAAAAAAAGGACCACAGTATCAATACAAGTGGAGGCTTTCAGTGGGGTAATGCCTCATCAGTTTTCAGACACAGGGTTTATATACACTAGGCCATGGGAAGGATTGGTAAGATCCATTTACATGCTGTCAGGCAGTTTCCCATGTCATTACTAAGGCCTAGCAACCATGTGACCGATTAGCAATCATGGTGGGTATTTATAGTAATATTACACACGGCTATTATGTGACAGGTACATTTCACACATCATTTAGGGTTCAGTTTCCCAAGGTTTAAGGTTATGTCTAGATAACAATAACCACCCTAAGAACATAATTGGGTTTATTATGGTATTGGTGGGATATTGGTTGTCTGGGCTACCGACAGAAGGGGATCTTTGATTAGTGAGTCACTGCTCTTGGTGGGAAGTTCATGGGAGGTAACGAGCTACCTATACAGGCTTTGCATCTCTGAGGAGAGCTCAGAACCAGGTCCAGACCCAGCAGAGAGTAATCCAATAAGCTGCCTATACAGGCTTTGCATCTCTGAGGAGAGCTTAGGGGAACAACCAACATGTACATAATTGTCAAATCGCTGACTGCCATAAGGTGTCTTGATTCAACACATCCGCACTACTGCCATAAACTTTGTTATGTTGTATCGGGTAATGACTTGTGTTACTTTTGTGACCACGATGTGAGCAATGTGAGTTGCCAAAGGCCATTGCCAACTGATGGGAAGGCTAGGGTATCATGGGAGCCTTGGATACTATGCTTATCATGCCAAGCTTTGTAGTTGACTGCAGGGTCATCATAGAGTATCTGATTATCTCTCTGTGTGTCCCAGTATTCTTGTGCAACCTTGTTTATCATGACTTGGGCTGGGTCTGAGGACCAGTCGAAACTGGCCCATACTGTGGATGTTCACCATTGAGTGACCAAATCTCCCATGTTCTTGGTTCATTTATGTGAGATGAGGAAGTGTCTATTGCCAAGGATCCAGTATCCATAATTCAACAGATGTAACTCTCCTACCTGCATCTCACTGTCTTTGTCCCGGTAAAGCATAGTCTGTGTGAGTAGTGGAGCTGTAACCAGGGTAAACATATCTTTCATGCTCTGAAAATCAAGGCTACCAAATGTTTTACTGCCAAACTCCCCTACAAATATGTCTATTGCCTTAGCTGTTAATGACTCAGATGGGATTAGGGATTCAAGTTCTTTGGGGGAGATTGGCATTGCACTATCCCTTCCCTGCCATGCTGCAGTGTACTTGCTTGTGGCTTGGATCATGACGTTACTCAATTCATGAATGTTAAAATGTTCCCAGGCATCATTAAACACGGTTTTCAGAACCACTACACGCTCAGATTGATCCATTCCTCTAGGGATGTCTTTCACAGCCCAGCGTTGTGGTACATATTTCTTACTCCAGTGTTTGATAACCTTTGGCAGGTACCCTTGCTGTACATATAAATCAGATAGTTCATGTATGGCATGCAAGTAATGCTCTAGTTTACTTGAGAGGGTGGCCAAACGGGATAGTTCTCCAATAAATGTGCCTCACTTAATGTCTATTGGGTGCGCACTATCCCATGGGATTCTTTCAAGGTGGTTCCCAGGCTTGTGGTATGATTTCCATTGAAGCCTTTGATTGCCGTCAATGTATATCCATAGATCCAAAAACGCAAGTGCCATGGTATTACGGTTTACTGAGGGGGTACACTTTTTCACTTGTTCTTTCGTTCACTCGACTCCTAGTCTCGATCTCTCACCATACACAGTTGTATTCATAATGGAGTTGTCCTCCATTATACCAGATACATTTCCTGATCCTTCTCTATTTCTGTCTCACATGGCGCCCTGCCTATACCTATATTTAGACTTCCTTTCCATTCTGCCGCAGTCACCTTATTCGGACTTCACCGCCTGCGGCATAGCCTTACTTTCTGACTCCTCATGACTCCTCATGACTCATACTGACTCTTATGCTGCACATCGAGTCATACATTCGTGACTCACTACAACTAGAGGTGCTGTGCACCACTTCCTTATTTAGAAGGGGCCTACCATATATAAGGGCGCTCTCTCACCCTCCTGTATTCCCCCTAAGCTAGTTCTACGCAATACCAGTGTTGTTTCTAGTAACCACCGAGTTCAGTGAGCCCTTAGTTCATACCCAAATAGGTGAGACCGCTTAGGCTTCGCATTGTCTCGAAGCTTGGCACTTGGACTACAAACTTCACTCATACCCTCGCTCTTTCTTCGTCCTCATTTGAGCTTAGTATCTTAAGTATTGCAGCATGCTACGCTGTGCATTACACATGGTACCATTTCCCCAGTTGATGGTGCATCCTTCAAACTCAATGCATGTGTCCATGTAACTTTTCGGATCCTTTTCCCCTAGGTACTCAGGATTGTACTTGTCAGTGTAGATGATTGAGAAGATGTCATCAATATATCGCTTATAGAAAGCAATATTATTGGCCAGAGGTATATTATCATGTTCAAAGTAGTCTCCATAGAGATTAGCGATGTCAGGGGAGCATGCAACTCCCATGGCAAGTCCTCAGACTTGCCTATATACAGTTCCATCAGGACCTTCGACTAGCAGGGTTGTCATGGCCATTACTAAGATTTTACGGAAGATTTCAGGGGGTGGGTACCCTCCCGTTGCTCTATCTTCTTCTGTAAGTTGATAGTAAAAATAGTCCATCCACAGTTTCATCATGATGTGAATCATGTTGTCAAGTGGAATATTTGGATAATAGATGACAATGTCACTAGTTATTATTTTATACGGCTGTACAGGTTGCAACCTAATAGTATGGAGGTCTTCCATTAACTCTTTGGTCCCATTGATGACATAACTCACTTTGTGAATCTAATAATCTACTCTCTCAGTAGACCAGTCTACTGCCTGTAGAGTGCTCCTTCCTCTTATGGCAATGAGAGCACCACCAGAGCACCACCATCAGAGCACAACCAGAGCACAACCAAAGCACCACCAGTGTCATCATCAGAGCGCTCCTTCCTCTTATGGTATTCAGAGTGCAACCATCAGAGCACTCCTTCCTTTTATGGTAATGAAAGCGCAACCTGCTGTAATCAACAAGTCATCTAGTGTAGTGAGAATGCAACCTAGTCAAATGTGAATGCAACCTACTGAAATGAGAGCGCAACCCATGTAGTAGAATGTGAACAAATTCTGCTGACTAATATTCACAGCCACAGTAAGATCAAAAGGCAACCAAAGTACCATTAACAAGGAACTTGTGAATATTCACTTACAATATGGAAAACACAATATGCCAGTGAATCAGAAAAACATAGCACAACTAGCACAAAAAAATGATAACATACATCCATATAGGTGAGCACATCATGCCAACAGGTCATGCAAGCATAGCATAATTTGCACAACCAAGTATAGCTTACAAATGTCACTGAATGCAACATGCCAGTGGATCAGGCAAGTGACACATTCAAGTTTGTACAACTCCCATATATGTCAGTGCATGCATCATGCCGGCGGGTCATGTAAGCATAGTATAATTTGCACAACCAAGGACAAATTTCATATATGTGGGTAAGCACAACATACTGGGAGATAGAGCCAATAAGAATATAATATAACCAAAAAACAACATGCAAATATGTCAGTGCACGCATCACGCCGGCGGGTCATGCAAGCACAGCACAACTAGCACAACCAAGGACAGCTCAGATGTATATAGATGAGCACAATATACAGGCAGGTCAGGCAAGCACAGCACAAGTGGTACAAACATGTTTATATAACTCCCATATATGTCAATGAGCACAGCCAATGAGAACACACATGACTATGTGCATGTTCTAGCACAAGAACATGTCTGTGTGTATGCAAACCAAGATCTTGAGTAGACTGTGGCCTTAACAGATGCTAGTTATCTACAAAGGTATACCCATAAATGAGAAGTGACACACTGCATAGCATAGTAATGATTGATATCAGGAACATGAACAGGATAATATATAGAACTTGAAGGCACATCTGTTGAGTCATTTGTGCTAAAAAATGAATCAAGCAGGAATATTACAATCAATCAACACAGCATATATGAATACATGATGAATGAGATGCAGAATTGCCATCACCAAGACATGAAATGTAAGCCAACTATGATTTAGAGTTGTGATAAGGGAAAATTGGTAGTGATGACTATGGAAAAATGCGAAAATGAAGCAAAATTCAGCACTATCAAACAAGATCCTGACCATCCCCAGACACTACCAAAACACTACACTCACCACCAAGTCAATACCAAAAAAAAGGAAACTGCTGTACTGTTAAGTCTGGTTCCTCCAGGTCGAAGTCCGGTCAGATGTCCGAGATGTAGGGAAAGTAAGCACAGGGGTTCAACAGAGATGTTGACGGAGATATGGAGGTCGGAGGTATGAGGATGTTGGTGCAGGACTTATGTGTTGTGCCCTTGTCAATCCTCGTGTCCTTGTATCCCAGAGAGACAAGAGAGAAGAGAGAAGAAGGGAAGGGATTGAGCTTCAAGAAGGAGGAAACTTTGTTGATATTCGTAATGAAGAAACTACAAAGAAATACAGAGGGTTTATATACTACAGGTCTGAAGGTAACTCTGGAACCAGAGTATCTACACGATGGCAATGTACATAGGGACAGAGGACAGAGGAATATGAATGCCAGAAGGGCAATACAAACTATAATGGAGAATGTAGACTATAGTGAAAGAAGGTATAGGAAGGTATGAAGTCCAGAGTAGTAACTCCGTGGATGTCCAGTGGATTTAACGCAAGGTTTATCTGGAGTTGACCAGAGTTGGACTTGTGGATTTTTATAGATATGACATGTACACTCACTACCGATCACTATGCAAAGAGCATAGTCATTCACATACACTGCTACCAAAAATAAGTGAAAATAAGCGAAAATCAGGACCACCAAAACGAGATCCTGGCCTAATGACTTGCACTCTGGCCAATGGGGTATTGCTGCTCCAGTTTTATTTTGCAGTTTTTACCACCTTCCTGTTGTCCAATCATCATGATTCTTTTTTTAGCCCAACATACATGTTCCCATGGTCATGTGACCACCTGCGCATATTACCATTTATTGCAATATTGGTCATAAGGAATTCCTCAAGATTCATCACCTCAAGATGATAAATCTTAAAATGTAGGTTCTTGCAGCACATCGGCCCATACCCCCGATGTGCACTGTGTCTACCACACATCGAGGTACATTTCTTCCACTGACACCACATGGCCACCATCACTTCCTATCTTACTATTGACCAATATATGACTTTTAAAGTTCACAAAATTGTGGACCAATTCTACAGATAACATCAATGTTTCAGGGCTTCAGAACGATCCAATGTGACCCTGAAAACGCTGTACCCAGCCATATTTACCATATGGCCTTATTTCAAATTGCTATTCATACATTTGTTATCTTTGATTCATTCCCACAATATATGCTATTGCAAGCCATTGCGGCTGTATGCTGACTAATGTAAATGGGAAAGGTATTTAATGTCCCATCCCACACAACTTTGCCTGTACGCTTAGGGGGCATTCCTGGGCTGAGGTGTTCTTTCAACATTGTGTTTTCTCCTCCTACATTGATGAATTTCCTTATTGGTATCATTTGTCAGCATTGCGCGCAGGTGAGATATCTTACCACATCTTACCACAACGTCTTACTACGAGGTTTATTAGTCTAGTTAGGTTGGGGGGACCCCCTGAGCAAAGCAAAGGCAGGGGGGTGAAGCCCCAGTTAGTAATTAGAGTTGTCAAATTAGAGTTATCTTGGTTATAATAACTACCCAAACGAGGCTTTAGTGTGCCCACCCGCAGTGGGGTGGGACCCCCTGAGCAAAGCAAAGGAGGGGAGGGGCTGTAATTGTAACGCACAGCGTAGTAGTGACGTAGCGTGCTGCGATACAACGAAGAGTTTGCGTGTAGAGAAGAGAGAGCAAGTGACGAGTAGAGGAATCCTCGAGGAATGATGCCGAGCTTCAAGACGACGCGAAGCCTAAGCTGGTCTCACCTATCTAGGAATCTCGCTAGACTCGGTGGTCACTAGAA
>JBBPJO010000026.1:0-54422 GCA_038088815.1 Boletus nobilissimus | reverse complement strand
CAAGGCTGATGAATCCTGTCTCATTCCTGCTTTCCAGGAGGTGAGTGATATGATGTGATGGCTGGGTTTCCAAGGCTGATGAATCCTGTGTCATTCCTGCTTTCCAGGAGGTGAGTGATATGATGTGATGGCTGGGATTGCAAGGCTGATGGATCCTGTGTCATTCCTGCTTTCCAGGAGGTGAGTGATGTGATGTGATGGCTGGGATTGCAAGGCTGATGAATCCTGTGTCATTCCTGCTTTCCAGGATGTAAGTGATATGATGTGATGGCTGGGATTGCAAGGCTGATGAATCCTGTGTCATTCCTGCTTTCCAGGAGGCGAGTGATATGATGTGATGGCTGGGATTGCAAGGCTGATGAATCCTGTGTCATTCCTGCTTTCCAGTTTGTGAGTGATATGATGTGCTGGCTGGGTTTCCAAGGCTGATGAATCCTGTGTCATTCCTGCTTTCCAGTTTGTGAGTGATATGATGTGATGGCTGGGATTGCAAGGCTGATGAATCCTGTGTCATTCCTGCTTTCCAGTTTGTGGGTGATATGATGTGATGGCTGGGATTGCAAGGCTGATGAATCCTGTGTCATCCCTGCTTTCCAGGAGGTGAGTGATATCATGTGATGGCTGGGGTTGCAAGGCTGATGAATCCTGTCTCATTCCTGCTGTCCAGAGGGTGAGTGATATGATGTGATGGCTGGTATTCCAATGCTGATCATTCATGTCATTCCTGCTGTTCACCATTCCATGTATGCTCTAGATGGTAAGCAAAATTGTGCAAACACTGTGTTTGACATAATAATTTATGTTCAACAGAAACATGTTGTCACTCAAATTAGCTCCATTCTTGGCAAGGTATTCAATTCATTGGTCACCTTCCTCTATCAATACTTACATTTGTCAGGATGGCTTGGATATTTTGGACAGTTGCCATCCAGCACATCACACTCTCCTGGGTATATATACAATATATTATTCATTTCAGCTCTAACTTTTGTATATTTATAGTGTCAGCCATGCTTCTGGAATGTGCCACTATGCTATTCATGTGCACTGATGCTACCCTGGATGTTGCTTTGCAGGAAGCAATCTCCAGGTTGACTAGGTCCTATCCTGCTCTTCAAGCAGAACTTTCTTCTTTATCTCTAGATTACCCCAAGGAGGACTACATTGCATTTGTTCTAAAGCACAGGCTTAGTATGTCATTCAGCTCCTTGTATCCTTGTATTACTCACCATCTCTAGCTGTGTCCCAGTAAAATGTGGCCACAAGATCTTGAATTATCTCTTCTCATCTTGAATGTAAATGTATGATACATATGTACAAATATGCATGCCTTTTTCTGTCCAGTCCCCTTGTTCTCCTGAAGGGCATTGAATGTGGAGAAGCTCTCAAGTAACAAAGGACCACATCAAAATACATCGGTTGAACAGCATACTGTATCTACACTTTCCCAATATAACTCATACACCACCATCTCTATTCACATATATAGTAGGCTACCACACACAACAATCATTTCCACAAACATCCTCTATCCCATCATACACTATAGACGAATCAAGGGTGGCTGAAACTCAAATGTCAATGCACGAACAATCTAGGTTCTGAGTCCTGAACCGCAGGGTCTACCATTGATCAACTCTACCTGCACCTGTATCCATGCCTGTGGTGGCAGGCCCAGATGCAGGCACCTGATCCTTGTCCATGATCCTGAGCACGTCATCGAACATCTCTGCCTCGTCCACAGCCAACCTATCCTCCTTGCTCCACACACGCCACAAGTCCTCTCCATCCCCTTCACTGGTGCCCTCGCCTTCGCCAGCAACAACTGAGACACCCTTGCCAAAGTCTTCATCTTCCTCATCAAACTCAAGCAGTACCCATCCCTCACTCCCCCCAGTCGCAGGCTCGTGCTCACGTCCGCCCCTCACCTGATGCATCTCCCTCCGAATCATCCCCCCAACACCCTCCATCACCTTGATTGGAATCCCCCCACCCATGCTCATCCCAGACAATGCTGTGCTCTTTCCTGAGCCACTCCAAGATGGTCGAGGCCTTGCACATGTTGACTGCTGTGCCACCCCATTGGGTAACATCGGGATCGTAGCACGACCTGTGCCTGCACTGCGGTCATACACTATCTTGGTGCTCATTGTGCTCGCAAGGGGTTCATCAAACGATGAGGGGCTGTGTGCATGCATGTGTGAGTGTGAGTGAGATCAGGAATGTGCTTGGTCAGATGGGAAGGCAAGGTCTTTGATGAAATGTGCCCCGCCAGACCTGGTAAAGGCACTTGCCTCGACTTCTTTCCATACGTCGATCTTGGCACCAGAGATGGCCAGTTGGTGTTGTCAGATGAGTGTGTGGTAGTCTTCGCCCAAGGTATAGAACAAGAATTGATGGAAAAGATAGATTGAACACCCGGTGAAGGTGCGCACATCGACAATTCTGCATGCGCTAGTGAGCTGTACAACCACGTCAATATCAATACAGGACAAGAGGAGAGAGAGGAAAATGAACTTGGATGGTCGAAGCTTTGGTTGGTCCCCAACTTGATGTACCACTCACTTCACTTCCCCCCAGTCATGCCATCATTCCAACTGCCAAGTTGCCACTGTACAGTCCTTGCCCACCAACTCAGTCGCTGCCTTGAGCATCTGTTGCATCAAGCCAGACCGTCTCTTTGAAGCGTCCCTAATGGGCAAGCATGTCTGGACTGGTGGCGATGTGCCTAACCATCCCGCAGCACCAACACCTGGTAACAAGATGCTCGTTGCGAGCAATGTGATCGGCAATGCAAACAGAATCCCGGAGTCACAAACATGTTGCTCCAACATGATCCGCCGCAAGGACAAAACACCACCAGATGCACTGAACACGAGGACATCCTTGAAGTTGTACTGGTGATGGGAAGAATGGGCTGGCAGAAGATCTGAGTGACCTGATGATGTGCTCTGCGAGGATGCTATCTGTGATAGTAAAAGGGTCATAGGAAATGTTGCCTCACTACCAGAAATGAATGTGAATGAGAGATCAGAACACAACCTGTTGGCGCCTGTCATGCACCTTGAATGTAACCACGCAACAGCGCTAACTCCACAGAAAGGGGCTGCTGCACACAATGTGAAACAACGTCAGTCTTGACACCAAAAAATATAACAACTGAAAAAGACACTTACAGGTTTCTCGACATTCCATATCCTGGTATCCATGTGGCTCCTGAGAGGCTGAGATCAGGCTGTCCACAATATGGATTGATTGCAAAGATGTGTACTGTTCCCTTCAGAGTTCCAATGGCTACTGTTACAATTTACTCTTTTCTCTACTTCTTCCTTGATCCTTGTACTACCATCACATGTTCGAATCTTGCCTAGGACTATATTTCTTTTCTTCCATCACTGACTCATTCTTAACCACATGATCGTGTCTCCACTTGCTTCGTCAGCGATTCCTTCCATCACATTCCACTAATTTCCATGACGTTCTATGCCTACCCTTAACCTCTCTGTTGTCTATATATATTGGCCATCAGATTACTCTTGTACTCCCAGTTTAGACCTCCTTGGAATACATCTCGTATCTGCGCTTTCCAAGCCTTGACTCGTTGTCAACACTAGATCAACTCCTTGATCCCCTTGAACCTTCAAACCTCTGTTACACTAGCATTAGACTAGTGTCTCTTTGACCTATTGGACTTCGTATCGCCATTGAGGGTACGCTTACTCAGAAACCCCTTCGTTCCTTCGTGACCTTCCCAAGGCTACATCTGACCCTACCCAGGCCAGTTGTAACAGCTACCCATCGTCCATCTGGGGAAACTTCCATATTTTGAATAACAGTGGACATACAACCACGACGAAGACTGTACATGTGTCACGGTGCGTCATCCTCAGGACTTGGTGGGAGTGCCCAATTTGCAACAGGGATTGACCCAAGTCCAGCACCAGCATTCTCGCCTTCCTCCCCATTCCCACCATGTCTCATGCCATATCTGCCTTCCACACCACCACCCACCCCTCTCAATACATTCACACATCGTTGAAGCTGGAAGACACGCATGACTTGTCCGTCCTTTGGCCCAACGAGAAGCATATTCCCATCATGCATGAACCTGAGATAGCCAATTGGCTGATGCTTGGCAGTGATGAATTCAGAAGTGGTCTGTGGGTGTGACGAAGCATGGTTGTTCAGGAGTGGCTCTAGGTCGAGTACTCTGACATAAGCAGACATATTATGAATGAGGAGAGCACCACACCTATCATTGTCACTCGAGGGTGTGGTGTCCCCGGTTGTAGTGGCACCTCGAAGATTGGCATGCTCATGAGCATGAGCGTGATCGTGATCATGTTTCCTATTGCTTGCGGCAGGCGTGCTTCGCGAGTAGAACAGACCGACTCTACTCATTACAGATCCTCCCTGTGTTGATCGAGCACCATGTAGTAGCTCTCAACACTACTTATATTACTTACTAGTAGTAGTGTAGTTTACCTTATATGGAAATAGTCACACGCTCCATGTAGTATATAAGTTAGAACTCAGTCATCTGAGTTTGAATAACATCTTGTGTTCTTACCACAACTATCACTTGCAGCAACACCCTCTAACCCTTGGTGAGTGTCAGGTATTCCTCTACCATATACCTGTTGCTTCAACAGGTTATGAGCCCCATCAGTGCACTGTAGTGTGCGTTGAAAGACTGCACCTACATGTTGCCTGACCTCATTGCTCACCATCGTTGCGCATTCATCATGCTAGAGAACATTGCCCTGACTGTTCCTATGCACTGGATGGTGCCATGGTAATGAACCTATGCTGGTATTGCACACTAACGCTGTTGCATCCCAGATACTTCTATAATGTCACTTTCTCTCAAAGACGTTTCCATCCCCGTCTTCAATGGGACCAACTGGCAGGCATGGTGGCCCTCTATGAGTGCCTACCTGCAGTCCACCGGTGCTACCTGGGCCCTTGAACTCTCTCACCCGGCACCTCTCACAGCAACAAGCGATAGCGAGGACAGGAACAACTGGATAATGTGGATTAAGGCCAATGACCAGATGCTTGGATTGATAAAGATGAGACTCTCGGAGCCCATCTGAGCAAAGCATGCGGCCCTCATGGACGCTGCCGCGCTCGTGAAGGCACTCCATGACAAATATGCTATGCCTGGTCTCTCTGGCGCGTACACCATCTTTAAGGAGCTCCTCAAGCTCTTGATTCCATCTTCCTCTCATCCTGCCCCTGCCCTTGACAAGGCAGCAAACCTCCTCACGAGGTTAAAGGCAGCTAGCTATGAAGTCCCTGAAGGCATACAGGTGATGGTGCTCTTGAGCAAGCTCCCTCCCACAATGGACAACATCTTACAGATGATGATCCAAGCCAAGGACACGGCTGGCAAGCCGAAAACCCCCTCTGTCAATGAGATCCACAAGGCTGTGGTCCTGTCATGGGACCAGCGCCTTCTTGGCGGCAAAGGGAAACAATCTGCACAGGCCAATAAGATTTTGGCCATAAAGCGGAAGGGTGACAACCCTAAATTCCAACAGCAGCAGCAATCCAAGCAGCAGCAGCCTAAACAGCAGCAGGAGCAAGGAGAGACTAGCGCTGAAGGATCTGGGAAGAAAACCCGGCGAGGCAAGAAGAAGAGCAAGTTGCAGGACGACCACACTCATATCGCCTCCCCCACCATTATCACCTATACAGGTGGTAAAGAGTGCACAGTTGATCCCCGCGCCCTTGCACACAGATCCCCTCAGGCATACCAAGGCTCTGGCGGTCCCCCCGCCAATACCTGCATCCAAGAGGCTTTCACCCTCACTCATCATCTTGAGATCCAACTGTCTTCTGAGATGATAAGGAAGCTCAACGAGGAAACAAGCAAGGGAAAATGGGTGAGTAAACCAGAATGGATCCTCAAAAACCCTGACCTCATTTATGGCTTGCCTGGTCCCACGTCCATCTCCGACGCTCATGACATTCCTGACGATCAGCGCATCGTCGAGATCTCTGACGATGAGGAAGAGCCTGTCGTGGCTCCCAAACAACGCAAGAGTCACTGCTCACACAGGCGCAAGATAGAACCACCGCCCCAGTCCTCATGGGACACAGATGATATGGTGGACATCTATGGCTCTTATGTCGACGGGGAAATTGCTGACGTGGCTGGGATTGAGGACCTGTCATGGCCTCGTATGATCAGGCAAGTGATTCGCTCCGCAAACCTTACTCGAGCTGACATGAATCACCTACATGCGTTGTTCCCAACAAAAGTAGTTAATGATTTTATGTTGATGGCAAAGGACAATGTAGGTACAAATTCACTTGTATCCATGCACACTAGCATGAATCAAGTTTGCTCTTCATGCTCCACTCCTACCAGTTCGAATAATAAGTGTTCATGTGATCCTTCCAGGAAGTTTTGGATCCTTGATTTGGGTGCCTCAATGCACTTCACACCTGATCACACTGACTTTGTTGAATATGAGGCATTTAAGCATCATGAACAAATACCCGTCATAACCGCCTCTGGTATAATCTATGTTGAAGGAACAGGTTGAGTACTTGTGCATTGGGAAGACTCCAAAAGGGTCTCCCAGATCATGGATCTGCACAATGTGGGTTACATACCCCACTCAGGCGTTCACCTGGTCTCCCTGGGTCAATTACTTGCTCGTGGTACAAAAGTCCATGGTGATGGCACTATACTTGCCCCATTTATCCCTGGTCGAGTCGGTCGTGGTTTATACACGATCGAAGCATTACCATTGAAAGGACAACATGCCCACATGACAAAGACCACCACATACGATATCCTTCATAAATGTTTTGGTCACCCCTCAAAGGAAGTTCTCAGACATGCCAAAAAGCACGTCAAAAGTCTACCCAATGTTAAGATTCCACAAGAAAGCTCCATCTGTGATGGCTGTGCTAAAGGTAAACTTCCTAACCGGAGTTATCCACCTACTGAGCGATGCGCTACACACGCGTTTGAATTGATTCACTCGGACATTAAGTCCTTCCCCATCAAATCATACCATCAGTATAAATACATCATTACTTTCTTTGATGATTACACCTCTATGGCATGGGTCACAACATTGCACACTAAAGATGCCGCATTGACAGCCACGTGACACTTTCTGAAAATGGTGTCCACGCAATTTGAGGTGAAAGTCTTAGGATGGATGTCCAATGCTGGGGGAGAATACAAGTCCAGAGCATTCGATGACATGCTCAAAGGGGAGGGAATATGCATTTTTCAGAGTGCCCCTCACACTCCACAACAAAACAGTTGAGCAGAACGATTCATGCATACTGTTATGGACAAATCCAAAGCTATGCGGCAGATGCCTGCATTCCGGATAGTTGGTGGGAATTTAGTATTCTACATGCAACACACATTTACAACAGGACACCGCTGTGTCGCCATAACTGGCGCACTCCTTATGAGTTGCTACACAAGCAGCAGCTGGATGTAGCCCATCTTCGCATTTTTGGGAGTGCCACTTACGTGCATATCCCTGAAGATGTGTGGGTCAATAAAATGGCCCCTAAGTCCGAACTTATGGTGTATCTGGGTGTAATGCCAGGAAATGAATCAATTTCCTATTCATGTGTTCCCCCAACAATGTCCTATTTACTTCAGGACACGCTATTTTTGATGAATTGCGATTCCCCTGCTGTGCATCACATCGCACACAATCTGCTGCACCACCTGTGCCTACTGTCGCCGGTGAGTGTGAGCCTGTACAGGCAATACCACCGCCCCCTGCAGATGACGACTATTGACCCAGTCAACCCACTCTGCGAGTTCCTACTCCTCCTCCTGTCCCTCCTTGCACACCCTCGCCTCGCCCGGCACCACCCCCTCCTAGTGCACCTAAGAAAGGTAAAAGGGGAGCCGCCAGCGATCCCTCCTGCCCCAGTGCACCCCCAACGTGAGCGCTGTGTGCCTGTCAGGCCTGGCAACGTTTATGGGGATGATAAGCATCCTGTGGAGCAAGTGAAGGAGATTGAGCGCAAATCGCGCTGGCAAGACACAGTTAGGGAACCTGGTCCATCTCGACAGAGACAACCAGAGCCTGAGCCACCTCAAATGCCAGGCAATCTTCCCGAACACAGTGCGCCGCCCGCTCCCACCAAAGCTCCTGAATCTGACAGTGAAGCTGACGTCGAACGACTCTGTCATAAAGGGGGAGCTGGATTGGCCGCATTTTTGATGTCTAAGGCAATACCCCAAGTGCTGGTTTCTGCAGAAACTAAGCCACTACACGAATGGACATACAGGGACATTCAGACACTACCTGCCGCAGCACAAGAGGAATGGAAAGCCGCTTGTTGATGTGAGCTAGACATACTTTGTGAGCAAAAAGTCTTTCAACTGGTTGACCCCCGAAAGGGCGTAAGGTTATTGCAAACCGATGGGTCTTCAATCAGAAACCTGATGGTCGTAAACATGCACGATTGGTTGCAAAGGTTTCTCTCAAACAGAGGGAATCGACTTCAACCAAATCTTCTCCCCGGTTGTAAGGTTTGAGACTGTGCAGCTCATGCTTGCACTTGCTGCCTTAGAAAACTGGCATATCAAAGCACTTGATGTAAGAAGCGCTTACCTTTATGGAAAGCTAAATGAGGAAATCTACATGAAACAACCTGAAGGTTTCACAGTCCCAGGGCAAGAGCACAAAGTACTCCGACTATGTCATGCCCTGTACGGCCTTAAACAAGCCAGACTAGCCTGGTGGGAGACTCAACGAGTCCATGAAAGAACTCAGCTTCGAACATCTGAAGTCTGATGCTGGTATCTTTTTATACCAGAAGAAAGGCACCAGAGTAGTGGTTGCCATAGTCTATGTTAACGACGCCCTATTCTGTGGTCCTGACAATACCATAGTAGCTGAGGTTAAAGCCGCTTTTATGCGCAAATGGGAGTGCAGAGACTTAGGTCCTGCAAAGGAATTCCTACACATGAGGATCTGTTGAAGCAGCAGCAAGATCATGATTGATCAGTGCACCTACCTCAAAAAGGTCCTTGAACGGTTTGGAATGCAAAACACGAGAATTGCTCCTACTCCCCTACCTCAGGGTTATTATCCCCTTGACTACAATGGCCCAGTTGACCCAGAACTGCGATCTCACTTCCAACAAGTGATCAGATCCCTTTTGTATATTACACTGGGAACCAGACCGGACATAGCTTACGCTGTGACCACCCTATTACGGCATGCTGCCAAACCTTCGTCAGAGCACTTCGACAAGGCACTCTACATATGCCGGTATCTCCTTGGTACCCGCTACTACTCCCTTGTCTTCGATGGAGCCTCTCAGGCTGGCATGATTGCATACACTGATTCCGATTGGGCATCCGATCCTAACACCCATCGCTCTCAGACTGGCTGGTTTATTAAACTAGCTAATTGCATCTTCAGCTGGCAGTCGCGCCAACAACAGCGCATTGCCTATTCTTCTACAGAAGCTGAATATGTTGCACTTTCTGATTGTAGCAAACAGTGTTAGATTATCCTTATCACTCATTGTCGTCACCTCGCACTTCATCTGCATCAGTGTAGCATTATGTAACACATCACATACTTTAGATTCCAAAACCTTCTTCTCTCTTCCCTCAGTGTTTCTCACCATTGTGACGATTGCTGAGGTATGTCGTTCTCACTCGCACGTATCAGCTCTGTAGCTCACTTGTATGTCTTAGCTGGATTTGTGCTAGCTCGTACAGGTTATGAGCCCCGAGCTCTAACAGGGTAGAGCTCACATACCATGAAACTAGACACATATCAGTTCCACAAAGATTATCACATCTGAATCTAACCGCTCAACATTGACCAGAAGAATGGGGAAATACGACCATATATGTGACCTCATTGGGGCAGAAAATTATTCTCAATGGCGTAAACAGATGATGCTTGCCCTCCAGGGTGAACATCTGTGGACACATTGCAGTAATGGAGCAGACCCATTAAATCCCGTCAACTTTGCCTCTGTCTGTAACGCACAGCGTAGTAGTGACGTGGTGTGCTATGATACAAAGACGAAGTCGTGCGTGAAGAAGAGAGAGCGAGTGACGAGTAGAGGGGTCCTTGAGGAACGATGCCGAGCTTCGAGACGACGCCAAGCCTAAGCTGGTCTCACCTATCTAGGAACGTCGCTAGACTTGGTGGTCACTAGAAACTACACTGGTATTGCGTAGAACTAGCTTAGGGAAATTACAGGAGGGCGAGAGAGCGCCCTTATATACAGTAGGCCCCTTCTAAATAAGGAAGGGATGCGCAGCATCCGCAGTAACTAAGATATGACTCAATGTGCAGCAAGAGAGTCAGTACAAGTCATAACGAGTCATGAAGAGTCATGATGAGATACAAATAGAAAGGCTATGCTGCAGGCAATGAAGTCTGAATAAGGCGACTGTGGCGGAACGGAAGGGAAAGCTAAAATAGGGTATGGGCGGGGTGCCGTGTGAGACAGAAAGAAAGAGAGATCGGGGAACGTATCTGGTATAATGGAGGACGACTCCATTACGAATACAACCGCGTACGGTGAAGAGAACGAGACTAGAAGGCGAGTGAACGAAAAGTGTAAAAGAAAAAGTGTACCCCCTCGTAAACCGTAACATTACCCCCTTCCTATCGTTGAAGCACCTGCGAGACCATCAATCTACCTCCTCTCCTTCGTTGGCCTCGTAGTCCGTGGGGTCGTAGTCGTCAAGGGGGTTTCGCCGGAGGGGACAAATGTCGTCAGAGTGGCCAAGCTCTCCGCAAGAGGAGCAAGGACGACGAGGGCAGTAGGCCTGGATGTGGCCGGGGGCGGTGACGCGACAGAAGGGACATTTGTAATGGGGGCAGTCAGCGTGAAGGTGCCCTTGTTGGTTACAAGTAAAACACCGTCCAAGGACGGGGCAAGCGGGACGAGAGGGAGTAGGAGGGAGAGAGGGAAGTGAATCTATGTCGATGGGGCGAGATTCTGATCCTGGCGCCGGCGAGGGCGACGCCGCGAAGTCCTTGTTAAAGTGACTGGAGGTGGGGAACGGAGTTGTCTGTCTAGACTTTCCTCTATTTCCCTGAGAACATTGCCCCACAGCTCGGGCTGCGGAGCTGGGGAGGCCGAATGAAATTCCCTTGCCACGTCGACTGAGTTGATGAGGACGACGGGTGGGAGTCGGAGTGGTGGGATGTTCTCGAGGGGGGAGTACATTAGCGGGTTCGGGAGTGGGCGTTCCCCGTCCGAGGAGGGGAACGGTGGTGAGGAAAGTGAGGACCTCTGGGTCGTCGTGGGAGAGAGAGGAGAGTGGTCTGGAAACAGGAGGGCGGCTAGTTCCTCCAGCAGCATCAGTACTTCTTGATCTGCCAGATGGTCCAGCTGCGGGAGTTGGCGGAGGAGGGACAGGGAGGGGTGCTGTGACAATGGAGTCGTCGGTCGAGGAGGGGGAGTCGGAGGACGAGGTGTTTGGGGTGACGGTGGAGTCGTCGTCCCAGATGGGGTTGCGAAGGTTACGGGCCCAAGTGTCCCCATCCCAGGCGTTGCCCGGGTGGTCGTCCATGTAGTAACCTCGAAGGTTGACGGATAGGGTGTTGACGAGGGGGCGCAAAACGTGCATGTACAAGTTGGAGGGGATTGCCATGATGACATCGGCAAATCCGTGGTCATGGAGGGCATCCAGGACAGCATCTCTAGAGGAGTGGATGGCCTGTTCCATGGCGGCAGCGTAGACGGGGAACATCCCATCAGGGAAGAGCTGGGCGTGGAGTGTTCGTCCGGTGGTGTATGTATGAAAGATGAGGCCCAGAGATTGGAGTACGGAGTTATCCCTATAAAGGGAGCAAGTGGAGATGTGCTGGGCGGCGGCAGGATTCTCGAGGAGAGAAGCGTAAAGGATTCGGTGGGTTCGGTCTGGGAGACGGTGGAGGCGGACTGGGAATACAGAGGAGGTTCCATTCAGAGAGTTAGACATAGGTGGATGGCAGCGATGACGGTGACAGAGGAGCGAGGGCTCAACTCGAGGGTAGGAGAGGGCTGAAAATTATGGGGGAAAGGCGATGGGATCCCTGGCCTTATATTCTTCCAGGAGGTCCACAGCATGTCCTAAGTTGGATTCGGGTTCCCAGGTATTCTCGGAAGACGGGTAGCCTTTCCACAAAACAAGGTAGTGGCATCGGCGGGCGGAGCCCTGATGGGCTAAGATCTGTTCGATTTCAAATTCCTCTTCCCCGTCTATTATGTCCAGCGGAAGCGGAATGAAGTTAGGTCCGTGTTCAGCGGTTTCCCGATAGGGAGTCAAAAGCGATGTGTGGAAGGCGTTATGGATCTTCCACGTCTTGGGTAGGCGGAGTTTGTATGAAACAGGCGATATAACCTGTGAGATTTCAAATGGTCCCTCGCGTCGAGGGGCAAGTTTTCGAGAGGGGTAGCGGAGTTTCAGGTTACGGCCCTCGAGCCATACCTTATCTCCTACCTTCCAGGGTCTGAATTTGGAGGTTACGCGTTCGCGCATGTAGCGCTGGGCTTTTTCGTGTGCGGCGGTGGCTTCCTTGCGAGCCTCATCGAGGTCTCCAAGGCGTTTTTCTAGAGCGGGGAGGAAGGTTTTCGTTCCTAAGGATGGATAAGCTCTCGGCTCGTATCCCATCATCAAGCTAAAAGGAGTCTTTCCTGTTACGGAATGGATGGAGGAGTTGTGGCAGTACTCTGCCATTGGTAATAGGTCCGACCATCGGGTGGCGTCTCCTTGGCAAAAGATCTGAGGATAGGTTTCCAATTCCTGATTGACCCGTTCCGTCTCTCCGTCGGTCTGTGGGTGGTAGGCAGAAGAGAGGAGCGGATCATAATCCAGGAGCCTCGCTAGTTCTAGAGCAAAGGCCGAGGCAAACTGCGGACCGCGGTCTGAGATAACCTTGTCGTGGAGGCCAAAGCGGGGAAAGACCTTTTCAAAGAATAGCTGTGCGACGCCCTCGGCGTCCGCACTCTTGTGAGTAGGGGTGAAAATTACCCCCTTTGTAAGGCCATGGTCGACCACGACCATAACCGAATCAAAACCTTTAGACGGCGGCAAGTCCGTGATGAGATCGACCGACAGACACTGGAAGGGACGGGAGGAAGCGACTGGAAGGGGGGTAAGAGGCAGAACG
Source organism: Boletus nobilissimus (assembly GCA_038088815.1). Classification (NCBI taxonomy): domain Eukaryota; kingdom Fungi; phylum Basidiomycota; class Agaricomycetes; order Boletales; family Boletaceae; genus Boletus; species Boletus nobilissimus. The sequence continues at coordinate 41,292 of JBBPJO010000026.1, read as the reverse complement.
GTGGGGTGTGTGTTGACCTTGTTGGCTTGGCAAACCGCGCATCCCTGGATGAAGTGGCAGACGAACGCGGTCAAGCCAGGCCACCAATAGTCGCGCTGTACCTGATTAACGGTCCGGTAATAACCGCCATGGCCCCCCGCAGGCGAGTCATGGATGGAGTGGAGGAGGTCGTTCCGGTGGGCCTCGGGCACGTAGGCCCAGTTCTTGAAATAGAGGAGGCCATCGTCAAAGCGCCAGTCGTGGATGGTGGAGCAAGGGATTCCCGAGGTACCCTCGTGTAACTTGCGGAGTTGGTCGATGATGAAGCTGTCGGTGGAGCAAGATTGCTCGATGGCGTGTCGGAGGTCTGTGTCGATGCGTTTCAAAAATAGCTCTCCGGGAAGTAGGGTAACTTCGGTGTTATCGTCCGAAGTATCCAGGGCGTCCTTCCAAGAGAGAGCGTCCGCGGGGGCCATGTTATTCCCCAGTACGTGCTGAAACAGGAGATCATAGTCCTGTAGCGTCAACAGCCATCTAGCTTGCCGCCTAGAAAGCTTCCTTGGGTCTTTAAAGTAGCACAGATTTTTATGATCTGTGAGGATAGTCATGGGCCGGTCGGTTCCGGTGAGATAGTGGCGCCACTCCTCTAGCGCGCGTATAACCACCAGGAGTTCGCGATCGTAGATGTCGTAGTTTCGTTCCGCCGGTGAGAACGTTCAGGAAATGTAGCAGCAAGGGTGTAAGTCGCCATTGGCGTCCTTCTGCATCAGTATGCCCCCAGTAGCGGTAAGTGAGGCGTCTGTCATGACAAAGAATGGTTTCGAGGTATCCGGCATTATGAGTACGGGTTTCGAGGTGAAGGCCCGACGGAGGAGGTCGAAGGCCTGTTGTTGCTCATGCGTCCAGGACCATGGCTGCCCTTTCTTCATTAAATCCAAGATTGGCCTGGCAATTTCCGAGAAGTTCAGAATAAACTTGCGGTAGAAGTTGCAGAACCCTATGAAGGAGCGGACTGCGCGAACCATAGTAGGTGGTTTCCAGGTAGCGATTGCCGACAACTTGGTAGGGTCCATCGCGATGATACCCTCTTGAACGACCATCCCTAGGAATTCAACCGAGGATGTGTCGAACGTACATTTTTCTAGTTTGAGGCCGAGACGGTTGTCTCGCAACCGTTCCAGAACTCGCCTCGTTCGTCGGTGATGTTCATTAAGATCCCTGGAATGGATCAACATATCATCCATGTAGATGATCAACCATCCTTCCGCTACCATATCCTTGAAAACGTAGTCCATGAATGACTGAAAAGTCGCAGGACTGTTGCAAAGGCCGAAGAACATAACGAGAGGTTCAAAGAGGCCGAAGGGCGTAATGAACGCCGCCTTCCAGGCGTCTTTAGTCTTGATCCGGACGTTATTATACCCCCAACGGATATCCATCTTCGTGAAGTAACGGGATCCCTTGAGTTGGTCCATCAAGTCGCCGATGAGTGGGAGAGGGTAGACGTTTTTGATGGTGTGCTCGTTGAGATATCTATAATCTTGGCAAGGGCGAAGATTACCATCCTTCTTGGATACGAAGAAGAATGGGGAAGCCATAGGAGAGTTGGAGGGGCGAATACGTCCGGCTTTCATGTGTTTGTCAATAAATTCTTTGCATGCTTCTCGCTCCTTAGGGTTGAGCGGGTAGGCCTTTGCAACCTTGGGTTGGAATGAGTCGTCTAGATCTATGCCGTGATTGAACGACCGGTAAGGCGGAAGGGGACCGTCGTCCTTCTTTTGGAAGACGTCCTCGAAATCTCGGAAGTCCCGCGGGAGTTCCGTTTTAGTCTTCTTCGCGTCTTGGGCGAGAGAAGTCGAAATTGTAGTTTTCTTAATGGAAGGTCCAGTTGGCTCTTCGTCATCTTCCTCCACATTTATGAGCGCCAGTATTTCTTCCCGCTGTGTGGTCGGTTCCACGTCAGGTACCTTCAGATGAACCTCTCTGGTCTTTGCCGTTAGTATGGGGTCGACGTTACGCTTCCACCACAGAGCCCTTTGTTGCCACAATTTGTTCATCTGGCATTTCTTGTTGAACACGTTTAGAGTATGGGCCTCAGCCGCAGCGTCTTCTCGATTCCACGTACGCTCCCGTCCGGTCGGTTCCGGATCGCGGAGATGAACGGTTCCTGTACTCCAGTTGACCTCCGGATTGTTGTCGCGGAGCCAAGGGAGCCCGAGGATGATCTCATCCTTGCCACAGTCAATAACAAGGAAGTCTTGGAGTTTGGTGGTTTCTCCGAGTTGCATTAGCACCGATGCCTGTTTTCGTATCAGGCCGTTTTTATTGGGGGATCCATCGACATTGCTTGCTCGAAGCGGAATCTTTAGTCGTGTAGTAGGGATGTCACAAGCTACCACGGTAGCGTAGTCGATAAAGCAGCCAGTTGCCCCAGAGTCGATAAAGCAGCCAGTTGCCCCAGAGTCGATGAGGGCTTTTGTGTCAACGCTTTTGAACGCAGTACGGTCAGGTGGGTAGAGGGTGACAGGAATAGATATGGATTGTGAAGAACCACCTGACACGAATACTGGAGATAACCTATGAGAAAATTTAGCAGGAGATGACATTGACCCATCCCTGCTCTTCAAAAATCCTTTCCGCAGAAACCGGAGACACTCCGTATGCGGTCGGACGGGTTGGTTCCCATTCCAGGCCACGTGTCCTGGTCGGTTCCAGGTATCTCACATGCCTCTTCCTCTTCTCTCATCACCTTTACCACCTTGATTCCGTGTTTGACTGTGTTTCTCGAGGCGGTCTCTTGAGAAGAAGGCTGCGGTCCAAGCCCCATCCCCTGACCCCGGGGAGTAGCTGTGTCCGCGTCCACCCTTGACTGGACAGATACGTCATTGGGGTACATGCCTGGTGATTGTTCCAGGACTTCCTCCGAGGTGGTCTCCCAGAGGTCCGCCAGCGCGAGAGCGGAAAATCGGTTGTTCCATGGTCCAGATCGTACAGCCCTGGCTCGTGGTGCTGCCCTGATCGCTTCCCTTTGGCACTCTTGGTAAGTGGCCGTTCTTACCTCAGCCATGGCCTGGTAGCCAGCCTCCTCGTCCGCGGACGAGCTGCCCTCCCCGAAAGCAGTTTTGAGGATCTTTATTGCGGCGCCTTTCTCGATGCTTCCCATTTCCTCTAGGTAAGCCGAGAGTTCATCATCCTCCTCCGTGGTGGTGGTGGCTCGTGCCCGTCGTTGCGGGACTTTGTAAGTAGGACGTGCGGTGCGTCCGGAGGATGTGGTCGGGCGGGGACGTGAATTGGACCGGTTGGTTCCGGTTCCGTGGTGGTTGGAAGACCTACAGCCAACCTTGTGACAGATAAAGCATTTGTTGTTCCGCATATACTCAGCGCGCTGAGTTGGTGATAGATGCACGGCATCTACGTCCATCGCGTACAGGTCCTTGTGCGATCGAGAGGAGGGTGCCGGGATATGCAGTACACCCTTTCGAAGGTCCCCAATTCTCCGCAGTTGTTGCAAGAACTGGCCAGCCTTCTTAATCCAATCCTTGTAGTCGTCGGGGATCTTTTCGCAAGATAGGATCATCGTTGCGAGTTTAGGGGAGAGGCCTCAGATGAACCACTCCACGAGAGTGTGCTTGTCAGAGATGAGGGACTTCTCAGCAAGAAGCTGGAATTCCGAAGCGTATTTGGCGAAACCATCGCTCCAGTTTCCATCCACGTCTTTTCCGGCAGTCTGATGGAGTTTAGAAAGGTCAATCCTAGCCTTGGCGGCTACGTCGTAGGGGGAGAAGGCGGTCTCGAAAGCCTGTTTGATGCAATCAAAGGTCTTGAGTTCGTTTGGGATATGGGCATTTCCCAATTTCATCAGCCATCCTTCAGCGAAGGTCTTGCCATGGCCCTTACTGATCTTGTTGAGGAACGTAAGGGATTTGGTCTTATCCGTGAAGACCTTGTCGTTGATAGTGAAGTAGGCGTCCATAGTGAGGAGCCATCTGTTAGCGTCCTCTGCCTCCCCGGAAAAGTCCTCGGGAAGGCTGGCCTTTATTTCAGATACCATGTCGTCGTCTTCTAGAGCCGGGTCAATATCAATATCTTCCGCCTCAGTCGGTTCTGGGTTGAAAGTCTCTGCACCGGTCAGTTCCGGGTCAGGATCGTGGAAAGTAAGGGGGGGATCCTCTTGGATGGGGGATTCAACAGAGGCCTGGGGGATGGCAGCTAATTCAGAGATGGAAGGGAGAGCTTCTGAGTTCCACCCTTGAGACTGGTTGACTTCTGCGAGAGCTCTCTGACGTTCTTGGTATGCCGCGATGTACTCCGGAGGGGAGAATCTATCCGGGAGGAGGAGATAGAACAGGTGACCGTCAGGTAGGAGGTGAAGTCTGGGGAGTCGAGGGGAAGAACGAGGTTGAGACACGGTGGGTGTTTCAGGAGGGGAGTCGGAGTCGGAGGGTGCTCTGAATCTGCCTAGGCGAGAGATGGCGGGTAGGGGGAATGTCCTCTACGTAAAAGTAGGGACAAGGGGAAAAGCTAGTTCTTTTGTAACACACAGCGTAGTAGTGACGTAGTGTGCTACGATACAAAGACGAAGTCGCGCGCGAAGAAGAGAGAGCGAGTGACGAGTAGAGGGGTCCTTGAGGAATGATGCCGAGCTTCGAGACGACACAAAGCCTAAGCTGGTCTCACCTATCTAGGAACGTCGCTAGACTTGGTGGTCACTAGAAACTACACTGGTATTGCGTAGAACTAGCTTAGGGAAATTACAGGAGGGCGAGAGAGCGCCCTTATATACAGTAGGCCCCTTCTAAATAAGGAAGGGATGCGCAGCATCCGCAGTAACTAAGATATGACTCAATGTGCAGCAAGAGAGTCAGTACAAGTCATAACGAGTCATGAAGAGTCATGATGAGATACAAATAGAAAGGCTATGCCACAGGCAATGAAGTCTGAATAAGGCGACTGCAGCGGAACGGAAGGGAAAGCTAAAATAGGGTATGGGCGGGGTGCCGTGTGAGACAGAAAGAAAGAGAGATTGGGGAACGTATCTGGTATAATGGAGGACGACTCCATTACGAATACAACCACGTACGGTGAAGAGAACGAGACTAGAAGGCGAGTGAACGAAAAGTGTAAAAGAAAAAGTGTACCCCCTCGTAAACCGTAACACTGTCCCTTCTACTCCGAAGGATCCCAAAGCCATCACAGATGCTGAAAGGGAGAAAATTCTCAACTGGTCAGCCAAAGATGCCCAGGCTAAGGCTCTAATCAATCGGAAGGTCTCCCCAATCGTCGGCAATCTTCTAAACGAGGCTAACACCACATGTCAACAATGGGAAGTCCTTGCATGACATTACTCCCGAAATGACATACTCTCCCAATACGAACTATGTATGACCATATGCTCAGAAAAGATGAAGGATGCAGAAGATGTGACCTGCTATATTGGAGTCTTCAAGGATGCCCGTCATCGCTTCATTCAAATGGGAGTTACGTACACCACCAAAGAATCCATCTTTGACTTACTGCAGGGTCTACCCAATGGTGTCAAATGGGAAATTTTTCGCAAACTCACATTGAGCAAGCTGAGCGTTTCGAGCTCCCCCACTACCATTTCGAGCACATCTACTCCAACCCCTTTTATGTTTGAAGAAGCAGCTAAGCTACTCACGGAAAAGGCAAACACGATCATAGGCAGATGCAAACTTGCATTGCCAGGCTCAGAGTATGCCAATGCTGCAATCAACAAGACCAGGGGCAGTTCTAGAACCAACTCAGCTACCGGGATTCGCATCCACAAAAATAACCCGCTAGGGATCAAATGTATCAACCTGTGCTGCATAGGAAAGTCTAGGGCCGATACGCATGACAGGGATCACTGCTACTGGCCTGGTGGTGGTATGGAGGACAAAGCACCATCTTGGATTCGCAACAGGCGCAAGGAGGTGGAGACCACAGCTGTTGCAACATCATCTCCAACATTGACGCCAGTGTCTTCCACCACCCCCCTAGCTACCTCGTCTGCCAGCGCAGAGAGTCATTGGCGAGACCTATCTTGTGCAGCCATCGTCGAGGAGGTCACATGCCTCGTCCCCCCCCATGCATTTGCAACTATCCTAGATTCTGGTACCACCTTGCACCTTATCAAGGACAGAGGATATTTTCTTGACTTTACCCAAGAGGATCGTCTGCCTGTCAAAACCGCAAATCATGGAAAATTGTTCACCACTGGGTGGGGAACTTGTGTTGTCGACATGATGCTTGGGGAGAACACCTATTGCATAACACTAAAGGACTGCCTGCATGCTCCTGGGGGACTGCTGAACTTGCTCTCTGTCGGACGGATGTTACAGAAAGGCTGGGATTGCGATTTCAGAGGTTCTAGCTCGACTAGTGGACCTCACTGCCACCTCTTGTACCAGGGTCAGGTCATGGGGGAGATGCCTCTATCCGGGAGTCTGTGCTATCTAAATCTCCATTTTGTCCATCCCGATGAGCTCAATTCTGGAACTCTAATCTACAAGGAAATCTGCGCCCTTGCTGATGATGAAAGCACGAACTTTGTGAAGGTCCATGCTTCATGGGATCTCTGGCATGCAAGAATGGGACACCCAGGAGGTAAATCCGTAAAACGATTACCTCTCGTTGCCACTGGAGTGAAAGTGGAATTGAACAAACCACTTGGGCATTGTGAAGCTTGTATCATCTCGAAAGACCCTCACAAACCCCATCCATCCTCATCCACGCCACATGCTGCTCACATGCTCAATCTCATCCATTCAGACCTTTGTGGTCCTTTTCCTGTCCGTACTCTGCATGGCAAACTCTACTTCATCATCTTTCTCGATGACCACACACACCTCATCAATGTACAGCTGCTCGCCACCAAGGATCAGGCACTGGATGCTTGGCACATCGTCAAGGCACTTTGGGAGAACCATGCTAAATGAACTGTTAAAATGTTTTGCTGGGACAACGGAGGGGAGTTCATCAGCACAGCTTTCACAAAGGCATTACAGGATGCAGGAATTGATTGACAGTTGGCATCTCCTTACGCCCACCAGCAGAATGGCAAGGCCGAGCGAGCAATACAAACTCTTCAAGGACGCGCCCTTGCAATGCTCGAGACAGCCAAACTCCCTTCAAACCTTTGGGGAGAGGCCATCCTCACTGCCACGTACCTCTGGAATCGTACTGAGTCAGCATCCCTGCCTCCAGGTATAACCCCGTATGAGATGGTGAATGGACATAAACCTGACTTATCCCACTTACGTGTCTTCGGCTCACGGTGCTGGGTGCGCATCCCAAGTGAACTCCAAGCCAAGCTTGGTCCTCACTCACATCGAGCTACCTTCATGGGGTACCTAGATGGCACCAAAGGCTATCATGTCCAAGACACCATCAGTGGTGCTTTCTTTGTCGCTCGTGATGTCGAATTCGATGAAAATGTGCCCGGTATTGCCTCAGACTCTGACTCTGAAGAGGAAGACAGGGTACCTTCTACCCCTGCCACCCCTACATCAGCACCCATATCCCCCACTTCTGTGACGGTCCCCATGGTATCTACCATTGTCCCTCGAAGGTCATCTCGGATCAAAACTTTGACACCCAAGGGAGTCGCCTACACCACTGAACTGGCAGCTACATGTGCACGATTACAAACTCTCTGCGAATGTCGAGCAGCTGTCAAAGCTGGGACCAGCAGTGAGGGGGTATCCCTGGAGAATGTCAATGAATTGACGCAAACCGAGCCCGACAATGATATCCCGGAGGTGGTCACCAATGTTGTCATCGAGGAGCAAGCTCACATAATGATTTGCAGTGACAAGCATCGTGATCCCTCTGGCCCTGATTACGACATGAAGTTGCCGCCAGCAACATACGAGGAGGCCATGTCACGCTCCAATCGAGACAAATGGCTGGAGGCAATGACCACCAAGCTTAAAACCATGAAGGATATGAATGTCTACGAACTTGCACGGCTTCCAGAGGGTCGTAAGGTGATCAGGTGCCAGTGGGTCCTGGAATTCAAGGAGGATAACAAGGGCGGATCAGTTTTCAAAGCCCGTTTAGTGGCACAGGGTTTCTCGCAAGTTCCAGGAGTGGACTATGGGACCACTTTTGCACCTGTTGTTAAACCAGCATCTGTACACCTTCTCGTTGCACTCGCATGCCAGAACAATTGGGAGATCAACACTTTCAACACCAAACAGGCATTCCTTTGGGGAGTTCTCAAAGAGGAGATCTATATGAGGCAGCCAAAGGGGTTCAAAGATGGTGACTGGCGTGTTCTCGTATGGCAAATGCTACAGTCCATCTACGGCTTGAAACAATCAGCACTAGAATGGTACAAGCAAGTCCAGGCTGTTATGGCTGATCTGGGCTTCACTCGAACAGAATCTGATCATGCGCTATTCTATTACAATGAGGCCAGTTGTGCAACCTCTGCCATTCGTATCCGATACTTCATTGGCTGGCATGTTGATGATGGTATGGCTGTGTCGAACTCAAAGCCCTTCCTCGAAAAGGTGAAGAGCAGGATTGCTGAGAGGTTCAGTATCAAGGATTTCAGACCAGTCACAAAGTATCTTGGGGTCCAGTTTGAGCAGGACTGCAGCGCATGCAAAATGTGGTTGCATCAATCTGGGTACATTATATTCCTATTACAGGAATATGGACTCTCCGAGTGCACTCCCATCTATCTCCTGACTGACCCCAAGGCACCCCTCAGCGACACTGAGACACAATACCCCAAGGTTCCTGAGCTTCGTTCTGCCTACTTGAAGATTGTGGGAGAACTTATCTATCTTTCTGTCAACACTCAACCGGATATTTCCTATGTCGTCAATGCAGTTGCACAGCACAACGCGAATCCTGAACCCCATCATTTTGCTGTCGCTAAAAGGGTACTGCGATACTTGGCCGGGACGACAGACTTCTGATTGCAGTATGAGCATGAAGGCAACAATCAAGGACTCTTTGTTGAAGCAACAGGTGTGTGGTAGAGGAATACCTGACACTCACCAAGGGGTTAGCGGTTGTTGCTGCAAGCGATGGTTGTGGTAAGAACACAAGATGTTATTCGAACTCAGACGACTGAGTTCTAACTTATATACTACATGGAGCGTGTGACTATTTCCATATAAGGTAAAATACACTACTACTAGTAAGTAATATAAGTAGCGTTGAGAGCTACTACATGGTGCTCGATCAACACTCCCCCTCGCTTAGCTGCCGGTATAAGGCACATAAGCAAAGAGAGCACTCAATTAAGGTGCTATGGGTTCATTGTAGGGAACTAGCCCGAGTTGTGATCTGAACTGATCAAGTTTGACATGCCCAAGGTTCTTAGTGAACATATCGGCAGGATTGTGGGCCCCTTCGATAAAGAATAGTTCTACTAGTCCTTCACGGATGAACTCCCTAACACCGTGCCATTTGATGTCTACGTGTTTGTTACGTTTTTCAGTAACGGGGTTCAATCCCATGAAGATTGATCCTTGGTTATCGCCACATATTGGTATAGGGCGTAACTTGTATCCTAGTTCTTCCATTAAGGAACGCAACCAAACCACCTGTTTGCTACAATCAGAAAGTGCAACGTATTCAGCTTCTGTAGAAGAATAGGCAATGCATTGTTGTTGGCGCGACTGCCAGCTGAAGATGCAATTAGCTAGTTTAATGAACCAGCCAATCTGAGAGCGATGGGTGTTAGGATCGGATGCCCAATCGGAATCAGTGTATGCAATCATGCCGGCCTGTGAGGCTCCATCGAAGACAAGGGAATAGTAGCGGGTACCAAGAAGATACCGGCATATGTAGAGTGCCTTGTCGAGGTGCTCTGATGAGGGTTTGGCAGCATGCCGAGATAGGGTGGTCACAGCATAAGCTATGTCCGGTCTGGTTCCCAATGTAATATACAAAAGGGATCCGATCACTTGTTGGAAGCGAGATCGCAGTTCTGGGTCAACTGGGCCATTGTAGTCAAGGGGGTAGTATCCCTGAGGTAGGGGAGTAGGAGTGACTCTGGCGTTTTGCATGCCAAATTGTTCAAGGACTTTTTCGAGGTAGGCGCACTGATCAATCATGATCTTGCTGCCACTTCGGCGGATCCTCATGTGTAGGAACTCCTTCGCAGGACCTAAGTCTCTGCACTCCCATTTGCGCATGAAGGCGGCTTTGACCTCAGCAACTATGGCTTTGTCAGGACCACAGAATAGGGCGTCGTCAACATAGACTATGGCAACCACTACTCTGGTGCCTTTCTTCCGGTATAAGAAGATACCAGCATCAGACTTCAGATGTTCGAAGCTGAGTTCTTTCATGGACTCATTGAGAGTCTCCCACCAGGCTAGTCCAGCTTGTTTAAGGCCGTACAGGGCACAACGTAGTTGGAGCACTTTGTGCTCTTGCCCTGGGACTGTGAAACCTTCGGGTTGTTTCATGTAGATTTCCTCGTTTAGCTTTCCATAAAGGTAAGCGCTTCTTACATCAAGTGCTTCGATATGCCAGTTCTCTAAGGCAGCGAGTGCAAGCATGAGTCGCACAGTCTCAAACCTTACAACCGGGGAGAAGATTTGGTCAAAGTCGATTCCCTCTGTTTGAGAGAAACCCTTTGCAACCAATTGTGCACGTTTACGACCATCTGGTTTTACATCGAAGACCCATCGGTTTGCAATAACCTTATGCCCTTTCGGGGGGTCAACCAGTTCAAAGACTTTACGCTCGCGAAGTATGTCTAGCTCGCGTCGACAAGCGGCTTTCCATTCCTCTTGTGCTGCAGCGGGTAGCGTCTGAATGTCCCTATATGTCCATTCGCATAGTGGCTTAGTTTCTGCAGAAACCAGTGCTTGTGGTATTGCCTTAGACATCAAAAATGCGGCCAATCCAGCTCCCCCTTCACGACATAGTCGTTCGACGTCAGCTTCACTGTCAGATTCAGGAGCTTCGGTGGGAGCGGGCGGCGCACTATGTTCGGGAAGATTGCCTGGCATTTGAGGTGACTCAGGCTCTGGTTGTCTCTGTCGAGATGGACCAGGTTCCCTACTTATGTCTTGCCAGCGCGATTTGCGCTCGATCTCCTTCACTTGCTCTACAGAATGCGTGTCTTCCCCATATACGTTGCCGGGCCTTGTGGGCACACGGCGTTGTCGTTGGGGGTGCACTGGGGCAGGAGGGATCGCAGGCGGAGCTCCCCTTTTATCTTTCTTAGGTGCACTAGGAGGGGGCGGTGCCGGGCGAGGCGAGGGTGTGCGAGGAGGGACAGGAGGAGGAGATGGAACTCGCGGAGCAGGTTGACTGGGTCGATAGTCGTCGTCTGCAGGGGGCGGAGGTATTGCCTGTACAGGCTCACGCTCACCGGCAACGGTAGGCACAGGTGGTGCAGCAGATCGTGTGCGATGCGACGCACAGTGGGGGAATCGTGATTCATCAAATATTGTGTGTCCTGAAGTAAAGAGGACATTGTTGGGGGAGTGCATGAATAGGAAATTTGATTCATTTCCTGGCATCACACCCAGGTACACCATGAGTTCGGATTTAGGGGCCATTTTATTAACCCGCACGTCTTCTGGGATATGCATGTAAGCGGTGCTCCCAAAAACACGAAGATGTGCTACATCCGGCTGCTGCTTGTGAAGCAACTCATAAGGAGTGCGCCAGTTATGGCAGCGCAGCGGTGTCCTGTTGTAGATGTGGGTAGCGTGAAGAATGCTAAATTCCCACCAACTATCTGGAATGCAGGCATCATGCCGCATAGCTTCAGATTTGTCCATAACAGTACGCATGAATTGTTCTGCTCAACCGTTTTGTTGTGGAGTGTGAGGGGCACTCTGAAAAATGCGTATTCCCTCCCCTTTGAGCATGTCATTGAATGCTCTGGACTTGTATTCTCCCCCAGCATCGGACATCCATCCTAAGATTTTTGCCTTAAATTGCGTGGACACCATTTTCAGAAAGTGTCGGGTAGCCGTCAGTGCAGCATCTTTAGTGCGCAACGTCGTGACCCATGCCATAGAGGTATAGTCATCAAAGAATGTAATGATATATTTATACCAATGGTATGATTCAATGGGGAAGGACTTAATGTCTGAGTGAATCAATTCAAACGCGCGTGTAGCGCATCGCTCAGTTGGTGGATAACTCCGGTTAGGAAGTTTACCTTTAGCACAGCCGTCGCAGATGGAGCTTTCTTGTGGAATCTCGACATCAGGTAGACTTTTGACGTGCTTCTTGGCATGTCTGAGGACTTCCTTTGAGGGGTGACCTAATCGTTTATGAAGGATGTCATATGTGATGGTCCGGGACATATGGGCATGTTGTCCTTTTAATGGCAATGCTTTGATCGTGTATAGGCCACGACCGACTCGACCAGGAATAAATGGGGCAAGGGTAGTGCCATCACCATAAGTCACTGTAATCTGTTTATCATCACCATGGACCTTTGCACCATGTGCAATTAATTGACCTAGGGAGACGAGGCGGACTTCTGATTGGGGTATTAAGCCCACATTCAACAGAGCCATTATTTGGGAGGCTTTGTTAGAGTCCTCCCAACGCACAAGTACTCAACCTGTTCCTTCGACATAGATAATACCAGAGGCAGTCGTGACGGGTATCCGTTCATGACGCTTAAATGCCTCATATTCAACAAAGTCAGTGCGATCATGGGTGAAGTGCATTGAAGCACCCGAATCAAGGATCCAACACTTCCTAGAAGGATCACATGAACACTTATGATTCGAACTGGTAGGAGCGGAACACGAAGAGCAAACTCGATTCGTGCTGGTGTGCATAGATACAAGCGTGTTTGTATCTACATTGTCCTTTGCCATCAACATAAAATCATTAACTACTTTTGTTGGAAACAATGCATGTAGGTGATTTATGTCAGCTCGAGTAAGGTTCGCGGAACGAATCACTTGCCTGATCATATGAGGCCACGACGGGTCCTCAATCCCAGCTGCATTAGTGATCTCCCCGTCGACATCAGAGCCATAGATGTCCACCATATCGTCAGTGTCCCATGAGGATTGGGGCGGTGGTTCTATCTCACGCTTGCACGAGTGGCGACTCTTTCGTCGTTTGGGAGCCACGACAGGCTCTTCCTCATCGTCGGAGATCTCGACAATGCGCTGATCGTCAGGTATGTCATGAGCGTCGGAGACGGACGTGGGACCAGGCAAACCGTAAATGAGGTCGGGATTTCTGAGGATCCAATGTGGTTCACTCACCTGTTTCCCTGTGCTCACTTCTTCGTCGAGCTTCCTAATCATCTCGGAAGACGGTTGGGTCTCTAGACGGTGGGCGAGGGTGAAGGCCTCTTGGATGTGGGTATTGGCGGGGGGACCGCCAGAGCCTTGGTATGCCTGAGGGGATCAGTGCGCAAGAGCGCCGGGATCAACCATGCACTCTTTACCACCTGTGTAGGTGATAATGGCGGGGGAGGCGATGTGAGCGTGGTCGTCCTGCGACTTGCTCTTCTTCTTGCCTCGCCGGGTTTTCTTCCCTGATCCTTCAGTGCTAGTCCCCCCTTGCTGCTGCTGCTGTTGCTGTTGCTGTTGCTGCTGGGGGTCCCGCCGCTGTTGGAATTTAGGGTCGTCACCCTTCCGCTTTACAGCCGAAATCTTATTGGCCTGTGCAGATTGCTTCCCTTTGCCACTGAGAAGGCGCTGGTCCCATGACAGGACCGCAGCCTTGTGGATCTCTGTGACAGTGGGGGTTTTCGGCTTGCCAGCCATGTCCTTGGCCTGGATCATCATCTGGAGGATGACGTCCATGGTTGCAGGGAGCTTGCTAAGAAGCAGCATCACCTGGATGCCATTGGGCACTTCGTAGTTGGCCAACTTCAACCTTGTGAAGAGGTTGGCTGCCTTGTCAAGGGCAGGAGCGGGATGAGACGAGGAGGGGATCGAGAGCTCGAGGAGCTCCTTGAAGATGGCGTACGTGCCGGAGAGACCGGGCGTAGCATACTCGTCATGGAGGGCCTTCACGAGCGCAGATGCGTCCACGAGGGACGCGTGCTTTGCTCGGATGGGCTCCGAGAGCCTCATCTTTATCGACCCGAGCATCTGGTCATTGGCTTTGGTCCATTGGATCCAGTTGTTACGGTCATCACTGTCACTCGTGGTCGTGAGGGCCGCGGGATGGGAGAGCTCGAGAGCCCAAGTGGAACCGGTGGACTGGAGGTAGGCCCCCATAGCGGGCCACCATGTCTGCCAGTTGGTCCCGTTGAAGACGGGGATGGAGGTGTCTTTGAGAGAAAGCGACATAGTAAAAGATATCTGGAATGCAACAGCGTTAGCGTGCAAAACCAGCATAGGTTCGTTACCATAGCGCCATCCAGTGCATAGGAACAGTCTGTTACGACGTTCTCTAGCACAATGAATGCGCAATGATGGTGAGCAATGAGGTCAGGCGACATGTAGGTGCAGTCTTTCGACGCACACTACAGTGCACTGACGGGGCTCATAACCTGTTGAAGCAACAGGTGTGTGGTAGAGGAATACCTGACACTCACCAAGGGGTTAGCGGTTGTTGCTGCAAGCGATGGTTGTGGTAAGAACACAAGATGTTATTCGAACTCAGAGGACTGAGTTCTAACTTATATACTACATGGAGCGTGTGACCATTTCCATGTAAGGTAAACTACACTACTACTAGTAAGTAATATAAGTAGCGTTGAGAGCTACTACATGGTGCTCGATCAACAGGTACATGTCAGATTCAATACAGAGCCTTGTGACGACGAGCTGCAGTTCATGATGACAATTGTTCATGATGATGATTGATGCGATATGGTAGACTTAGCCAAGACTTAGCCTAGCATCACGTAGCTCCAATCTATCTCCAAACGAGGCTTAACAATTATGTGTACGTGGGAATCTGTGCAGCCCGCTAAACTCGAATGAAATTTACCAGACCGTCTATCGACAGTCCTCATCATGATTACCTCATGGACGGGGCTGGTCACCAGACTAGCAACAGCATGTCCTCCTATACTTGGACAGTGATGGGACTCTCTGAAGCCACTTTCTGGCATCCTACTACATCTTGACGGGTTGGCGTGAGTAACAGTGCACTGAACGGTTGTCTCAGGCGACCGACAAGCTGGGCAGCTGCTGTGCGCCTGTCCATTGACAGTAAGGGTGAAGATGGCTCGCTCTCAGATGATTGATGAAGACTCATCCTTGGATATTGTCTCTCCAACATCAGGACCGCTCACCTAGCCCGGTTTGACATTACGTGACATGGTAAATGTCACGAACTCGTCACGGTAGTATACACGCACGCATGGTCTTATGAGGGCATATAAGTGTTGCTCCATCCAGGCCTGGCCGATAGGAAGTTGTCCATGAAGCAAATCATGGTGCTCACTCAACAATGCATCTTTCATGGTAGATCGAGCTTGGTAAGGTACTATCATATGATTGAATTCTCCACAGGGGTTACAAGGTCTAAGTCCTATGCATACATACAAAGCTGTAATGAGTTTAACAATGCTACTTCCATAGCAAATACACAACTAGTGTACCCAAGGCAAGTACAACCAAAACAAATTGCCCAATGAGCACTCCAAACAAAGCATATTTGCCTAACAATACTGTCTGCATGATCTGTGATTCAAAGGGGGCTAGGTTGTATGCGCATCAGCCTGATTTACCTGTCTGCACAAAGACTTACTTGACGTAAATGCCAAGCCACTCAGTTGCTGCAGGAATAACTGATTGGTGTAGTTGTCGATGGTCGACTGGAGTCGAAGAATATTTTTGTCCTATTTCGATGTGAATGGGATACTGGATAGCTGAACAAGGACTCACACTGTGCTGCACATCCGCCCGGAGTGCAGTCATCCATGAAATTGCTTCGCTTTTTAGCATCTCAACTTGCACCCCAACTAGAATGGGATGAGGAGTAGTCAAATTCAGTGAATATACTCACATTGTGCGATCCCTTGCCTCACAGCTGGTTCATCATATAAAGTGTGCACAGGCACCATTGTGTCTTTCAACTTCTCACAATATGTGTTGTCTTGTTCCGGAGTGTTCTGCAACGTGTCCCATTGCCTCGACAGTGTATGTTGGCCTCGGAGCAAAGGGAAGGCTGGGAGCAAATGGAAGGCTGAGCTATGACAAGGGGATGTATTGGAACAGTGGGGTTCGTCAACCTGTACATCATCTTCAAGCGCATGTTCAGGTGCATTCCTCTTGATACTCCTATACAGTGTGTTTTGTGGCCTCGATGGCATATCTTGTACTCGACTGACATGAACGCTGCGAGTGTAGGGTTCATTGTCTTGCGCGTCATCTTTGACTCGCGTCGTGCATGGTGTTCCCATCATACGTGGCATACTCCGAAACATTGCTGGGGGGAGAATGGTCACTGGTTGTTCTCAGCACAAATCTGCCCCGCACAATCTTACCTGTTTGTATTTGTTTGTCACATTGTAGCACAGCAAAGTAATGAGGGCAGCCAGCCTATATACCTCATGACATTCCAGACATGCGAGAATGAGGCAGGCGGGTGGAGTGAGACACTGCATCAGAGCCACAACGTTTTATGGACAGATGGTGGGGTATTTGTGGGACGAACCCGCAAAGCATCCAATATCGCTCGTCCATGCACCTCCTTGTTGGGCTTCTACATAACATTCTACTCTAATATGCATGAGAACAAAGAAACAAAGGCAGCGATACGGTAGTCGTGTATCCGGCGTGCTACAAGCTGCAAAGAATTCTTATAAGGTATGATAAAGATCAGAAACAAGGTCACCTGCATCAACCTCTCTAGCGTGCATTCCCAACTGCAACACAAACCACACCACGAACTCGTATGCAATGAAGATGGTCAAGATGATAATCTTACCCAGTCTTTGAACAAGTGCCTTGAGCCCCATTGATCCCGAGTGCACAGGGGGTCTCTGATTTTGAATGCCCTCGAGGGACACTCGTGAGGTAAGTGCTCGCGGATATCTGCAAAGACTTTTTGGCAAGTTGCCAGGGCAGAACGGTGTTCACTGCCCCACGCGGAACTGTTGAGATCATTCAGAGCCCCAGGGTCAGAACTATTTGAAGAGCTTTATTTACCTTGCGCTGACACCTCAGTTCGTGTGTTGGCATTTCTTCACATGCTTGTCTATCCGAAGGAAAGATTTGTAGCAACATTTGCATTTGAATTTCAGCTACACAGGACTAGTCAGTTATTCGACGCCGGCAGCCAAGCATGCAACAAAAAACAACATGCCCCATTGATGTTCTTCCGCAGTCGTTTTTGACCCAAAATGGTTCCAGGCAAGTCATCCATTTTCTCAGACAATGGGTGTTTCTGAGCCGGATGGGCAGGTAAGGATGACGTGAGGTCAGTGTGCAGTTTGGGCAGTCTGAGACAGCGCCCAGGACCTCCCTTCTCGTGCCCACAGACTCCCAGGCGATGGACGGTGACGAGGTGATAGAGCAAGTTGGGCTTGAGGTATGACTTGGACCCACAAGCAGGAGAAGGGCAAAGACTGGCATCATTGATCGAGTCCGTGTGGGTGGTGAGGTGCCCATAGAATGTACTTTCATTGTGATACCTAATGGAATTTTAAAAAAAACTCATGCGGTCAAGGAAGGACTCACTGAACCATTCTCTTGGTGATCACAAGCTGGTCGTCGTGCACGTACCACACGCAGAACATAGGGGTGAAAGCAACCCCATGTTCAATACATATAGCCGTGGTATTCAGGGAATTCACCCCCAAAACCACTACCGACTTCGTATCCCACGTACCCGTCCGTCACAGGATAAACACAGATGCCTCTTGGCTCAATATCTCTGCACACATCCTTGTGCTGTGAGAACCAAGCGAAAAGCTCATCATAGTGCTCTTGGGCATGCACCTCCCACTCCAGGTAATCACCGTTGATATCCTGGAACCTGAGGCAGGTGAAGTAAGTAGGATGCTCAATTCAAAGCTGACGGACATGCCTACCACTCCGCACAAAGGTAGCAATAATGTACCGCAGGACACTTGCAAATGTTGATTGCATGGCAGCGGGAAAAGTGCTTCAGCCAGTCCTTCATGCCATCGTCGAGGCATGGAGTGCTGTTCGCATTGAGCCAACCACAGGTGTGAGTCAACTGGGCGTGTTTCTCCATGTGTCCGATAATTTCTTTTTGGCATGTCCACACCTTGGCTGACTTGGGGCACTCAACCCAAAGGTACCAGAGAGTGCGGTACCCTTCAGCCAGCACTGTATGTGCTTCATTCTCCTTCATCTCCATAAAACAGCGGTGGATATGATGGGCCACGCCCCTATTCATCACCTGGTGACCGGGTTGCAAAGGGGTGAGTGAATGAAATCAGCTCAATTGAACTGATACTTCACAGGCATGAGCATCCACAAATGGGGCAATGGTTTTCAGCAGTGGATGATTGCCCGGGATAGCACAAAGTGTGGCACATCCTGGGAAGGTCCAAAAGCAACTGGCAATTACGCAGGAATATGTCGAGTGGGTCAGTATCAGCAATGTCACCATAAATGTAGGCAACCAGCCAGTCCATGTGGGCATTAGACCCGGGATTCACAGTGACCTTGGTTGAGGATCTGGAGGATGGATCCAGCAGTATCCCGAGAGGCTTGCTGGTCTCGGCCAAGATGGTGGTACCGAGAACCAATCGCTCTTGGAGGTGTACCAAAGTTGGGCCACTGCACTTTCCTTGAGGTCAAATGTTTTGTAGTTGTCTGCCGGTCAGAATGTCCCGAAGAGTGACACTGTGGTTGGTTGATTCGGAGAAGAGCCGAGTTGAGTCAAAGAAATCGACTCTGTTGACAGGAGGGGGTTCCTTGCGTTCAAGGACTCGTGTCTCAGCATCCCACATCAACAGTTCCCCTCTGGTTGTCCCCACCGTTATCCATCTGCCATCTTTTTACATGTTTGCGCATGTTGCTGGTCGACCATGCATCAAGTGTGTCCAGATACCTCTGCACTTTTACCTTGCAGCCATGTGTGGAGCATGTGAATTCATGAACACAACGACCATTGATCTCACAAATGGCAGGAATGGGATCAAAGAGTGCGTAAACAGGTGAAGTCCATTCCTTCTGCAGGTGTGCTGAACATTGAACATCAATATACTTGTTTCAACACTCAATCAGATATGTACAAACCAAGTTCGTCTTTGGGGGTCATAATCTTGGGACCTGGGATCTCTTCAACTATGGGAGAACTGTTGCGACTCAGACTGTTGTCCTTTGGTGCTGCCCTTGCTCTTTTTGACTTGGGAGCAGTTGCAAATGGGTTATTGCAGCTTGTTGGCTGTTTCCTTTTGCTCACTTCCTCTTGTTCCTCTACAGCAAGCTTTGCCTTTTCAGTTAGCTTCACAATTCTCTTCAACATTATCGCGGGAGTATCTGTGGGGTCAGAGAGGTTTTTGCCAAGGTTTGGTGGGTGCTCGGGTATTTTTTTCTATATTGCTGTCATGTGTCAAGAGAGTTCCCGGTTGCCACATAGTAAATGCCATGCTCTCCATTTCACTTTACATTTTATAAGGAATGCTGAGATCATCAAACCTGTGCACCAGTATGGGTACAAGTGTAGTGCCAGACCCATCCTTGTACCCATGGCAGGTATGGGGTATACCTGTGTGAAAAACCCATGCAGTGGGTACGGGTAGGGTACAGGCATTGCAATGACAGACCCATACCTGTACCCTTGATATTGCCTAGGTCCAGGTGTATGAAATACGAACCAGTAAGCTATAGGGTGAGACAGTACTGTGCACAACCAACAGACTCATACAATACTGTACAGACTGGACTGTTACATCAAATCTAGCATTGTGTAGTATACAGGTAAACTGTCAGTTCCACACAGTGCTGTACAGGCTGGGGTGTTATTGCCAGGTCTGTACAGTGCTGTACGGTATGCTGGCAACCATTGGTTTGGCACAGTGCTGTACAGCACTGTGACAGCAGTGGACAGGGGGACCTTCCTGTAATACTGTAATCCCTGGACAGCCATGTACAGTTCTGTCCAGAGGCTAAGTGATTTGCAGATGAGTCATACGTAGGCATGAGCAATCTAATGCCATTGGTGCGCAAGAGCTGGTCCTTGATGATATTAATTTGACCCAAGTGGGTGAGAATTCTCACTGTGTAAACTGATCATTGACACGAAATTGAGTATTTCACTGAGTTGTTCGCCCAGTTCACCCCATTCTCAGTGATCTTGGGCTGAAAATTGCAACCTCACCTTACCTCCCATGGTCTGATAACAATGACAACCACATCTTTGTCAATGACTGCTCTGAGCAAGTCTGGCTTGAAGTAATTGAGCACTATCCCTTTGAGGTAGGACTGGGCGAAGGTTACTTTGAAGGATTTCTCATTGGCCTGGAAGTTGACCCTGCATTGCACAATGAAAGAACAGAGTTTCTTCGGGTCAGACCCATCGACAGTATCCAGTTCTTGGACCTTGGTCTTTGCATCACTATACTTTTGTGGCAGAGAGCTATTCTGGTCATGTTGTGAATTGCAGTTGTGAGTTGGGTAAAGGGCTTATAAGCCAAGGGAACATTGTTTGGTTCATCATCACCTCCGAGATTACTTCCGAAAAGGTATCCAGAGTTGAGGTTGTGGATGAGCCATTGTCTGATGGGTCTGGGTCATCATCATCATCATCATCACCACCACCACCACCTACTGCTCTGCTACTTCCTGGGAGTGGGGTTCCAGGGTGATCAGTACCCCAGAAATCTTCCTTGTTTTCTGGTAAGACCCAGAATAGAGGACCATCAAAGGAATGGTCTTCTAGAAGTGAAGTGAGCATGGAGAGGGGTGAATGAGTGTGCCATCGAGAAGATGCTAATGGTGCGGCACACTGGGTAAGGCTGATAAATTCTCTGGGTACTGTACGAGAGCTGCCAAAGGCAGTCTGTAGTATGTTGGAGCATGCGGTTCACAAGGTGCAGGTAGTCATGATGTAAAGTGAGGAATGTTGACAAGCATGATTAGGAATATACTGTTAAGTCCAGTTCATCAAAGTCCAGTTGGATGTCTGAGAAGTAAGGGGGCATAGGCACAGAGTTTTGACAGAGATGTTGATGGAGGTATGGAGGTTGGAGGTGTGAGGATGTTGGCATAGGACTTATGTGTCACACCCTTGTCAATCCTCATGTTCTTGTATTTTAGAGAGATGAGAGAAGAGAGAGGAGAGAGAGAAAAGAAGGCACCAAGCTTTGAGAAGGAGGAAACTTTGTTGATATTTGTAATGAAGAAACTACGAGGAGATACAGAGGGTTTATATACTACAGGTCCGAAGGTACAGTAACTCCAAAAACTGTTGCAATAACTAACCCCAACATGGTGCACATAGCACACCACAACCACCTGTGAGAATCTTGCTTATGCCTGAAACATAGCCACTACTCTTGGCTACCAAATTGGTCCCTGGGTCTGATTTGGCCCAGGAGTCATAGAGATATTGCCATTTTAATCCACCCATGTCATTGTAATAGTTTTTGCACTTTTGATTGGAATGATGGGTTCTTCATGAAATCCAATGATGTTTAGTATTGTTTGGTCATAAAAACACTGAACACCATATATAAATCATGTCTGAGTTGAAAATCATTCCCACACTTCTTGATTTCCCACCACTACCATCATGCAATCACTCTCTGTTACCCAAAAGAATACTATTTTCACTATGCTTGATTCTGGCCACTCTACTCATTCCATTGAATCTTCCACTGGTATACATGCCTCTACCATGTCCAGACTTCGCTCCAAGGAGTGCTCTGAGCTTCAGAAGTCTGTTGGGGGTCGTCCTTCCAAGCTTTCTCCTATCAACATTCAACATACTCAGTATCTTATCACCTCTGGAAAGGCTGAAAATGCTGTTCAAGTTACCAAAGTACTTACCAATATCATCAACAAGCACATCTCTACCAATCCTGTTCATTCTCACTTGAAGAAATCTGGTATGAAGGCTGTGGTCAAGTCCAAATGCCCTATTCTCTCTATTAGACATTATAAGATTTGCTTAGACCTTGCCACACCACCAAGCACTGTGGGAATCCCACCTAGCTTTGGTGGGATCATAAGTAGTACATACCCTTGGCTACAGGAGTGCTCCCTAGGTCATGTGATTTGGCTCACATACCATGGAGATATGGCTCTAAGTAATAGGCTAGTGCAAGAGATCCTCAAGTTTGGTGAAGGTTTCTTGATGATGTGGGGCTGTATGACTTGGGAAGGAGTTGGCTATGCTGCCACAATTGATGGTAGGATGGATAGGGACATTTCCATGCAGATTTTGAAAGATAAGCTCCTGAATACTGTGGAGTATTTTGGTCTAGATCCTTCTAACATCATCTTTCAGCAAGACAATAATCCCAAGTATAACTGCAAAAAGGTGAAGGAATGGACTATGAGGTGGCCTGCACAGTCTCCTGATTTAAATTCTATTGAGCATCTCTGGGGATGGTTCAAAACGAGGCTTGGAGAGCATGAAAACCCTCCTGATGGAGTTCATGCATTATGGGGAAGGGTTGAGGAAGAGTGGGAGAGCATACCAGTGGAGGAGTGTTAGAAGTTGATTGAAAGCATGACTAGAAGGGTTCAAGGAGTGTTTAAGGCAAAGAGAGGCTATACCAAGTACTGAAATACTCCAATACCCACTTATAAATCAAAAGTGCAAAAACTATTACAATGACATGGGTGGATTAAAATGGCAACATCTCTATGACCCCTGGGCCAAACCACATAACCCAGGGACCAATCTGGTAGCCAGGAGTAGTGGCCATATTTCATCCCACCAGGCATAAGCGAGATTCTCACAGGTGGTTGCGGTGCGCTATGTGCACCATGTTGGGGTTAGTTATTGCAATGGTTTTTGGAGTTACTATACCTCTGGAGCTAGAGTATCTATGCAATGGTAATATACATAGGAATGGAGGACAGAGGACAGAGGAATATGAATGCCAGAAGGGCGGTACAAACTATAATGAAGAATATAGACTATAGTAAAAGAAGGTATAGGAAGGTATGAAGTCTGGAGTAGTAACTCTGTAGATGTCCAATGTAGTTGATGTGAGGGTTATCCAGAGTTGGCTGGAGTTGGACTTGGTGAGAATCAAGGATATAACAAGGGTACAGGGTCCTTTCAGATGATCCCAGTTAGCATCTCAGTCAAAGAGTATAGGATAATATTCATGACACTCAGAATATGGTGTACATCAGCAAACCTACATTTTTTCTGGGTCATTAAAATCAATGACAAGACTAACAGGCCTGGAGGGCCTGACCAACTGAACTGATTTACTGACAAGCTGATAAGCTAATTTATTGAATGAACTGGTTGACTAACTAACTATCTAGCTGACAAAATGACGAACCTGACACACCTGACTGACTGACCAGCTGACCAACTGATGTGACTGACAGAGATGACTAACTAATCAGCTGATGGGCTGCTGGGCTGACTTGGCTGGTTGACTGGTTAACTGACTAACTGATGGGATAACAAGACTGACAAGACTGTAACAAAGTCTGAGAGAGGGTAGGAGTTGCCCAATACTCAGCCACTGCCTAAGATGGGCAGAAACAACTATACTTACCTGAGAGAGGGTAGAAGTTGCCCAATACTACAGTACATGAGTTTGGGATAAAAGTCTAGGTAAAAAGTGAACTTACCTCAGCTGCTGCCTAAAATGGGCAGAAACAACTGAGGTGCTTGTAAGTGAGGTATAAGTATACACATGCACTGGATGGCAGTATACTTGTATTATGTTATCTACAATATTGTAGTGATAACCCTGAAGGAAGGTTATAAGGTTTAAGGAAATAAAGTATTACACTTGTGACACTTCTGTGCACAGTTCCAGAAGTGGTTCCAGTAGTTCTGAGGTGTGGGAACATTCCAGTGCTTCTGACATTGAAAGGCACAGAAATATTCCAGAGCCACTTCCAGAATAGAGGTTCTGAGATTGGAACACTCAGAACACTCAGAACTGCCATTGTTTGTCACTCCCACTTGAGTGTAGCCACAATCTCATGCTTCAAATGAACTTCCAATGTGGCTCATTGGCAAGAGGCTTTGTGAGTATGTCCACCACCATGTCCTTGGTGAAAACATACCAAACTACTCCTTCTCCTCTTCTCACTATATCATCCCAGACAAAATGTGTAACACATAGTGTAGTGTGCTGTGATACTACGATACTAAGCTTCAAGCAAGGACAAAGAAAGAGCGAGGGTACAAGTGAAGTTTGTAGTCTGAGCGCCTACCAATTTATACTGCATAGTTGTTAATGTATTCATAGGTGTCATGTGTACACATGTGTCCAACTTCACCTGAAATATTGTAAAATCTGTCCATGTGAGACAGATTTGACCCATATTGATGCTATAAAGACTCAGATTAGCTCAATGAAAATCTATGATTTGCTCTAAATTCAAATTATGTACTGCTGGTGGACTCTGAATGCTCACTTCACTCTCAGTTCTTGTTTCACATTCTATCATTCTTGGAATTTAGTACACTATCCAAACTTTGCTTTCTGCACTAACAATTTATCTAGGACTTAGGAAGGTTTCATCCAGTAGTGTTGGCCAGTTGGATCTATTTGCTGTTTGGACATTGGTATGCTAATGTAAACTTGGCTTTCCTTGTTGCTTTCTACAGTGACAATTTATCTAGGGCTTCTCAGTTTGAGACTCCTCATCTCTGCTTGCCTTCCTATCATTGCCTTGTGATGATGGTGACTCTCATGGGATCTGGCTTCTATGCACCTGCTTGTCATTGCCCTGTTCTGACTTTGTCATGGGAACAGAGATTGACCTTGGTCTCTTTGTGGAATATAAATCAAACTGGTTTGATAGTTCAAGAAGTCAAGACACATCTCTCTTCGCACTCTTGGAGAGTTAGCCCATTGATATTGCCCAGTCACATTTTAAATCTAGAGGGCTCTTGACTGTAGTCTTACCTACCCTCTTCTTGCCTTCCTTTGCATTCTCTGTGGACTCTTGCACCATTCCACTGCTCTGACTGAGTCACTGTATATCAGTGAGTCCCCATTGCATCACTAGTCTTCACCATCACTAACATCTTCCTCCAGATATTTTGTGGACTCTGGTACCATTCCATTGCTCTAACCCAGTCACTGTCTTCCAGTGAGTCCTCATTGCATCGTTTGTCCTCACCATCACTAATGTTCAGTCAGTTATGGTACGCAAAACCGGAGGTCCTTCAAGTGGTTCTCCTTACGAGGGAGGCAATGGCCATGGTCATAAAGGTTTGCCATGGCCAATGGAAACTCCTTGCCACTGCTGAATCAAGCCAACTGTGCATGCTGCCAGATTTGTTCACCAAGTAGGGCAGCAGAGGGCCTTGCTTGCAGCAAAGGAGGCTGCTGTTGAACCTCCCTCTATGAAACCTTCCATAGAACAATTTGACACCCTCACTGTACCTCCTGTCACTGGTCCAACAGTTACTTTGTCCCCCTATTTCATCCCCCTCTGAGATACCCTTGGCCAACCCATTGTATCCAGCAGCTAGTTTAACAGTGATTTCACCCCCCTCTATGATTCTCCCCCTCACTGATGTTGTCAATCCTCCCCCCCCAATTTCCTCTCTCAGTGATGATAAGCCCACTGCTGGGCTATCATATATTGCTGAGATGCAGCCCACTGCCGGGTCATCATGTACCATTGAGGTACAAATTGATCCTATCCTTCTTGCTTTGTCATCGGTACTCACCCTCAATCTTGAGTCAATCTCAATGGTCAATAACGAGAACACTTCACCCCCATCTCAATCTCCATTCCTGTCTCAATCTCTCGACCACCTGATTGCAGGCACTCCAGCTGCACTCAGTCTAACTTTAGATGCACCTGATGCTAATCAATTCACTTCATCCACTCCTACATCTGGCCAGTGAACTGCTTGCATCAACAACTCAATCCTCATGGCTTGTTATGAGGAGCTTAACAAAATTCTCACGAAGGCAGTTGGTAAGACCTTGTGCTCAGTCTAACAAGTCTTGGATAGTTGAAATAAGAGCTGTGGTTGGGTAATCACCATAATGAACCTCTGGCATATTTGGCCATTATACCTGGCAAAACATAAGAAGGAAGAATGCCTTCATGCAGGTGTTCCTATGGATGTACCACATAAGTTTGCTATCTGGATATCTCGTAATATTCTACAATCTCATGTCATACAGTGACTTAATCATTGTGCAGCCAGCTTTATATGGCATTCAAGGAAGCAAATAAGGAGAATGTGCAGGAGATTCTAGAGATCCATAGTGTGTTGGACCTCTCCAAGTCTGCCTCTACCAGTGTCGCAATGCTCCCAAACATTCAACAAAATCTACAGGCGGGCAATGAGCCTGGTAAGTCCTGACTGCCAGATGTAAATTACATTGACCTTTCGCTTAGCTTGATGCTGCAGCTACCAAGTATGGATTTGAGTTGGCTTTAGTGATGTGTGGTAACACTGTCAACAAAGATGTATCAGTCACTTTCGTGCACATAACCAGTGCAGCAAACAATGTAAGTCAAGGAAACTATGAGTGGGTTATAGCTAATATTATTTTAGTTTTTTAAGACCCACTGCTGTGCTGACAATGATGCTATTATTGGGCACCTACATAAAATCACACATCTAGTAGGTTGTGTCCATTGGCCTGCTTTTAATCATCTAAGTGATTTCCAGTAACAATGTTTCCCTGGAGATTGTCAGTGACATCTTTGGTAATGTACAACTGAAGGAAACAAGTGGGAAACCAGGAGAGTCAAAGGCAGGGGGGGGGAAACCCCCAAGCAGCATATACCGGTATGGATGATGTTGCCAATGAGAAGGGTGACATTGCCACCTTATCTGACAATGTGTTGAATTATATCTAGGATGACATCTTACAGCTGATGGGTAAGTAGTGGGCTATGTTTTACAACTGCATCTAACCAGGTACTGCAGAGACAGCAGGTGGAGATGTGTTAATAATCAATGCAGCAATTTCCCTTGGACTTCATTGGTCCAGATCCTTGGGATCAAGGTCTGGTCATGCATGGATGGCCCGCCTCTGCCTTAATGCCTGGACAATTGCAGGCACAGCAATCAAGGGCCAAGAGTATCACTGCCCTCAAGGTTCACAAGCAGCGCATTATCTATCATGCCTTGGAAAACAATAAGATCTCTATTGTGAAAGTTGAAGGGACAGCACAATGGAGTAAGTAATCTCATTCTCTCACTCATGGATGCTGATGTCTTGTATCAGAAGCATTGCAGGAGTCTCAATCTCTGATCATAATTGGCACAGCTCCTCATGCGGACAGTTAGGAGGAAGATGCACAATGTGTATATTATGATGGAGCTGTGGATTTTGATGGCCCTGCTCATCTTCTTCCAAATAATGCTAGGACCTGCATCAAGCCACACAAAATACATATGTCGAGGGGTACTGCTGATGATGCCATAATTCTGAGCAGTGAAGAAGACACAGGCACCTTTGTCAAACCTGCCAAGAGGTCAAAGGCAAAACCAAAACCAACTACCTTAAAGGCGATAACACTGAACAAGGGGAAATCAAAGTATGTCCCAGTTAACTTGAGCGATGCTGACAATGGCCCCACCTGTAATGCACAGTATAGCATGCTGCAATACTAAGACACTAAGCCCAAACAAGGACGAAGAAGAGAGTGAGGGTATGAGTGAAGTTTGTAGTCTGAGTGCCGAGCTTCGAGACAATGCGAAGCCTAAGCAGTCTCACCTATTCAGGTACGAACTAAGTGCTCACTGAACTCAGTGGTCACTAGAAATAATGCTGGTATTGCATAGAACTAGCTTAGGGAAAATACAGGAGGGCGAGAGAGCACCCTTATATATGGTGGGCCCCTTCTAAATAGAGTAATGGTGCGCAGCATAAGAGTCAGTATGAGTCACGACAAGTCAGAAATATAAAGGTTATGCCGCAGGCAGTGAAGTCCGAATAAGGCGACTGCGGCAGGACGGAAAGGAAGTCTAAAATAGGTATAGGTGGGGCGCTGTGTGAGACAGAATCAGAAAGGAATCGGAAGACGTATCTGGTATAATGGAGGACAACTCCATTACGAATACAACCACATACGGTGAGGAGAATGAGACGAGGAGTCGAGTGAAAAAAAGAACAAAGGAAAAAGTGTATTCCCTCAGTAAACCGTAACACCACCTTTATCTTCGCTTGCATGGTCAATACAGCTCCTCCCATGAATGGTGGTGTGACGACATCATTGCCCATTACCAAGGACCTCCAAAGCAAAATAACTATCAGGTACTGGTGCCTGAGGGGAAGTGCAAGGCCAATACCATTGTCCCATCCCACATCTCTAAAAAGCCTGCCCTTCAACCATGAAACCCTGATGCACATGGTAAGTCTCCATGATTTTTTCTTGGGGTCGTTCACTAATCTATGTGACAGTTAATGATCTGTTCATGGATTCCACATCTGAGGGGAAGTGCAAGGCCAATACCATTGTCCAGTCCCACATCTCTAAAAACCCTGCCCTTAAGCTATGGAACCCTGGATACACATGGTAAGTCTGCATGTTTTTTTCTCAGAGTTGTTCACTAATCTATATGACAGTTGATGATCCATTCACAAATTCCCAGCGCAGTCATACAGCCATCAAGCCATCTTCTCCTTCTTCAAAGCAACATGTCCTGTTGGCACCCCTCCTTGAAACTCAAGGCAAGGAACTGACTGCATTGTTGACAGCCTCTAGTAACCCACCCCCTTTTATATTACAAGGAAAATAGCACTGAACCACAGCCACCTGCCATTTCACCTCCTATCCCCTTTGCTCTGAACTCCATGCACTGGCAAGAAGCAACCATAATACCTTACTTAGCCTTGGCAGATGGCTAACACAATTGATGAGGTTTCACAGAGAAGCTGTGAGTGATGGGATGGGCAGGATTAATGTGCATGTGTGGATCTGCATAAGAGGGGAAGATTACAGGCCCAAACTGACCAGCATCATGAGATAAGTTGTGAGGGTGCTGTGCACCATAAATAGCACGAGGATCTCCCTGGTACATATCTGGTGGATATGGAAAGTATGGGAAAGGGTATTGGTAGTGTGTAGGGTTTGGAGGAAGGGGGGCAGGAAGTAGAGCAACAGGTCAATGTTGTTTAGGGTTGATGTTGCCCTCTACAACTAGGTATTGGTTCTGGTCATCTTTTCCTAAAATGTATTGCAATATTTATATGCAATAAATTTGTTTTTGGTTGATTGCAAGTATATAGGGTGTCATGTGGCAACAGTGTTTATGAGCAACACTACAATGAGTGAGCAATCATCAATTCTTCTGGCAATGCTTCACATTGACTTCAAATGAGTAAAATTTCTGCTGAACAAATGAAGACCCTCCTCGCTACTATTTGGGATCTTTGTGTAGGATGTGGTTCATTTTCCCCCCTCCTCATGTCTACTCCACAGCCTAACTATACTGAGCAAGTGGTGTCACCCTCTGTCCCTCCCTCATCTACTCTGCACGTCAATGGTGAACATGTGTAACGCACAGTGTAGCATGCTGTGATACTAAGACACTAAGCTCAAGTGAGGACAAAGAAGGAGTGAGGATATGAGTGAAGTTTGTAGTCCAAGTGCTGAGCTTTGAGACAATGCAAAGCCCAAGCGATCTCACCTATCTAGGTATGAACTATGTGCTCACTAGACTCAGTGGTCACTAGAAATAACACTGGTATTGTGTAGAACTAGCTTAGGGAAAAGTACAGCCAAGAGCAGCAAGAGTATTTATACAGTAGGCCCTGGTCCATGCATAGAATCAGGAATGGAAATAAGGAGCAGAAGTCTGAAGGGATTCTGTCTCTGTCTACATATGACTCAAGTATGCAGCACTACGAAGTTAGTTCAAGTCATAAAGTGTCATGTGCAGTAAGTGCAGTAACATGTGTGCCACAATGTGAAGTCTGAAGTAAGAAGCTGCAGCAGAAGTGGAAAGAATGTTTAAATATGGATATAGGTGAGGTGCCATGTGAGCCAAAAGAGAGAAAGAGATCAAGAACATATCTGGTACATGTGAAGGGTGACTTCACTATGAATATAACATATAGTGAGTGAGACAAGAGGCAAGTTAATGGAAAGAGTGAAGGAAAAAGTGTACCCCCTCAGTAAACCATAACATTACCCCCTTCCTATGGTCGAAGCACCTGCAAGACCCTTAATCAGTATCCCCTTCATTGATCTCGTAATCCATTAGGTTGGAGTCGTCGAGGGGATTATGTCTAGTTGGGCAAAACTCATCTGAGTGTCCCAGCTCTCCACAAAGTAGACAATGGCATTGAGGACAGTAGGCCTGTATATGGCCCGGGGCAATCATTCAGCAGAAGGGACATTCATATCTCATATGATTGGCATGAAGGTGTCCTTGTTGATTGCAGATGAAACAGCAACTGAGGATGGGATGAGAGGGAGTGGGTGGTAGAGAGGGAAGAGTGTCTATGTCAATGGGTTGGGAGGAATACCCAGGCAACGGCGAGGGCATTGCTGCAAAGTCCTTGTTATAGCAATGGGTGGTGGGGAACGGAGGTGCCTGTTGCAATTTTCCTCAATGTCCCTCAGGACGTTTGCCCACAGCTTGTGCTGAGGAGCTGGGTAGTCCAAATGAAACATCTGCGCCATGTCATTTGACATTATGAGAATGACAGGACAGTGTTGGAGTGGAGGGATGTTCTTGAGTGGGGAATATGTGCTCAGGTTCGGGGGTAGGACTCCCTTGTCCAAGGAGGGGTATGGTAGTGAGGAAAGCGAGGACATCAGGGTGGTCTGCGGGGAGAGTGGCAAGAGATCCGGGAACAGTATTGCTGCTAGGTCCTGGAGCAGCTCCAGGACTTCTGGCTCATGAATGCCCACCAATTGCAGAAGGGTTCAGAGGCAGGATGTTACGGTTTACGAGGGAGTACACTTTTTCTTTACACTTTCTTGTTCACTCGACTTCTAGTCTCGTTCTCTTCACCGCGCGCGGTTGTATTCGTAATGGAGTCGTCCTCCATTATACCAGATATGTTTCCCGATCTCTTTCCCTTTCTGTCTCACACAGCGCCCCGCCCTTACCTTATTTAGACTTCCTTCTTATTCTGCCGCAGTCGCTTTATTCAGACTTCATCGCCTGCGGCATAGCCTTCTATTTATAGCTCGTCATGACGAGCTATGACTCATATGCTGCGCATCGAGTCATATTTTATCTACTGCAGATGCTGCGCATCCTTTCCTTATCTAGAAGGGGCCTACCGTATATAAGGGTGCTCTCTCGCCCTCCTGTATTTTCCCTAAGCTAGTTCTATGCAATATCAGTGTAGTTTCTAGTGACCACTGAGTCTAGCGACGTCCCTAGATAGGTGAGACCAGCTTAGGCTTTGCGTCGTCTCGAAGCTCGGCATCGCTCCTCGAGGATTCCTCTACTCGTCACTCGCGCTCTCTTCTTTACGAACGAACTCTTCTTCGTATCACAGCACGCTACGTTAACACTACACTGTGCGTTACAAAAGAACTAGCTTTTCCCCTTGTCCCTACTTTTACGTAGAGGACATTCCCCCTACCCACCATCTCTCGCCTAGGCAGGTTCAGAGTACCCTCCAACTCCGACTCCCCTCCTGAAACACCCACCGTGTCTCAACCCCGTTCCTCCCCTCGACTCCCCAGACTTCACCTCCTACCTGACAATCACCCATTCTATCTCATTCTCCCAGATAGATTCTCCTCCCCAGAGTATATTGTGGTATATCAAGAACGTCAGAGAGCCCTAGCAGAAGTCAACAGGTCTCAAGGGTGGAATACTGACGCCCTCCCTTCCATCTCTGAATTAGCTGCCATCCCCCAGGCCTCATCCGCATCCCCCATCCAAGAGGATCCTCCCCTTGTATTCCACGATCCTGACCCGGAACCGACCGGTGCAGAGACTTCTCACCCAGAACCGACTGAGGGAGAAGATATTAATATTGACCCGGCTCTAGAAGACGACGACATGGTATCCGAAATAAAGGCTGGCCTTCCCGAGGACTTTTCCGGGGAGGCAGAGGACACCAACAGATGGCTCCTCACTATGGACGCCTACTTCACTATCAACGACAAGGTGTTCACAGATAAGACCAAATCCCTTACCTTCCTTAACAAGATTAGTAAGGGCTGTGGCAAGACCTTCGCTGAAGGATGGCTGATGAAATTGGGAAACGCCCATATCCCAAACGAACTCAAGACCTTCGATTGTATTAAACAGGCCTTCGAGACCGCTTTCTCCCCCTACGACGTAGCCGCCAAGACTAGGATCGACCTTTCCAAACTCCATCAGACTGCCGGAAAAGACATGGATGGAAACTGGAGCGATGGCTTCACCAAATACGCTTCAGAGTTCCAACTTCTCGCCGAGAAGTCCCTCATTTCTGACAAACACGCCCTCATGGAATGGTTTATCCGAGGCCTCTCTCCTAAACTCGCAATGATGATCCTGTCATGCGAGAAGATCCCCGATGACTACAAGGATTGGATCAAGAAAGCTGGCCAGTTCTCACAACAGCTGCGGAGAATTGGGGACCTTCGAAAGGGTGTACCACATATCCCGGCACCCTCCTCTCAATCGCACAAAGACCTGTACATGATGGACGTAGATGCCGTGCGTCTATTGCCAACTCAGCGTGCTGAATATATGCAGAGCAACAAATGCTTTGTCTGTCACAAGGTTGGCTGTAGGTCTTCCAACCACCACGGAACTGGAACCGACCGGTCCAACTCATGTCCCCGCCCGACCACATCCTCCGGACACACCGCACATCCTACTTACAAAGTCCCGCAACGACGGGCATGAGCCACCACCACAACAGAGGAGGATGATGAACTCTCGGCTTACCTAGAGGAAATGGGAAGCATCGAGAAAGGCGCCGCAATTAAGATCCTCAAAACTGCTTTTGGGGAGGGCAGCTTGTCTGCGGACGAGGAGGCTGGCTACCAGGCCATGGCTGAGGTAAGAACGGCCACTTACCAAGAGTGCCAAAGGGAAGCGATCAGGGCAGCACCACAAGCCAGGGCTGTACGATCTGGACCATGGAACAACCAATTTTCCGCTATCGTGCCAGCGGACCTCTGGGACACCACCTCAGAGGAAGCCCTGGAACAATCACCAGGCACGTACCCCAATGACGTATCTGTCCAGTCAAGGGTGGACGCAGACGCAGCTACTCCCCAGGGTCAGGGGATGGGGCTTGGACCGCAACCTTCTTCTCAAGAGACCGCCACGAGAAACACAGTCAAACATGGAATCAAGGTGGTAAAAGCGGTGAGAGAAGGAGAAGAGGCATGTGAGATACCTGGAACCGACCAGGACATGTGGCCTGGAACGGGAACCGACCCGCCCAACCGCATACGGAGTGTCTCCGGTTTCTGCGGCAAGGATTTTTGAAGAGCAGGGATGGGTCAATGTCATCTCCTGCTAAATCTTCTCATAGGATATCTCCAGTATTCGTGTCAGGTGGTTCATCACAATCCATATCTATTCCCGTCACCCTCTACCCACCTGACCGAACTGCGTTCAAAAGCGTTGACACAAAAGCCCTCATCGACTCTGGGGCAACTGGCTGCTTCATCAACTATGCTACCGTGGTAGCTTGTGACATACCTACTATGCGACTAAAGGTCCCCCTTCGAGCAAGCAATGTCGACGGATCCCCCAATAAAAACAGCCTGATATGGAAACAGGCATCAGTGCTAATGCAACTCGGAGAAACCACCGAACTCCGGGACTTCCTTGTTATTGACTGTGGCAAGGATGAGATCATCCTCGGGCTCCCTTGGCTCCGCGACAACAATCTGGAGGTCAATTGGAGTACAGGAACCGTCCGTCTCCGCGATCTGGAACTGACCGGATGGGAATGCACGTGGAATCGAGAAGACGCTGCAGCTGAGGCCCACACTCTAAACGTCTTCAACAGAAAATGCCAGATGAACAAATTGCAGCAACAAAGAGCTCTGTGGTGAAAGCGTAACGTCGACCCCATACTAACGGCAAAGACCAGAGAAGTTCATCTGAAGGTACCTGACGTGGAACCAACCACGCAGCGGGAAGGGATACCGGCGCTCATAGATGTGGAGGAGGACGACGAAGAGCCAACCAGACCTTCCATTAAGAAAACAACGATTTCAACCTCTCTCGCCCAAGATGCGAAGAAGGCCAAGACGGAACTCCCACGGGACTTCCGAGACTTCAAGGACGTCTTCCAGAAGAAGGACGACGGTCCCCTTCCGCCCTACTGGTCATTCAATCACGGCATAGATCTAGACGACTCTTTCCTACCCAAGGTTGCAAAGGCCTACCCACTCAATCCTAAAGAGCAAGAGGCATGTAAAGAATTTATAGATGAACACATGAAAGCCGGACGTATCCACCCCTCCAACTCCCCTATGGCCTCTCCATTCTTCTTCGTATCCAAGAAGGACAGTAATCTTCGCCCATGCCAAGATTATAGATATCTCAACGAGCACACCATCAAAAACACCTACCCTCTCCTGCTCATCAGCGACTTGATGGATCAACTCAAGGGATCCCATTACTTTACGAAGATGGACATCTGTTGGGGGTACAACAACGTCCAGATTAAGACTAAAGATGCCTGGAAGGCAGTGTTCATCATGCCCTTCGGCCTCTTCGAACCTCTCGTCATGTTCTTCGGCCTTTGCAACAGTGCTGCGACCTTTCAATCATTCATGGACTATGTTTTCAAGGATATGGTAGTGGAAGGATGGTTGATCATCTATATGGATGATATGTTGATCCATTCCAGGGATCTTACTGAACATCACCAACGAACAAGGCGAGTTCTGGAACGATTGCGCGACAATCGTCTCAGCCTCAAACTGGAAAAATGTACGTTCGACGCATCCTCGGTTGAATTCCTAGGGATGGTCGTTCAAGAGGGTATCATCACGATGGACCCTACCAAGCTATCGGCAATCGCTACCTGGGAACCACCTACTATGGTTCGCGCAGTCCACTCCTTCATAGGGTTCTGCAACTTCTACCGCAAGTTTATTCCGAATTTCTCAGAAATTTCCAGGCCGATCTTGGACTTAACAAAGAAAGGGCAGCCGTGGTCCTGGACGCACGAGCAACAACAGGCCTTCGACCTCCTCCGTCAGGCCTTCACCTCGAAACCTGTACTCACAATGCCGGATACCTCGAAACTGTTCTACGTCATGACGGATGCCTCGTTAACAGCTACCGGAGGCGTACTAATGCAGAAGGACGCTAATGGCAATCTACACCCTTGATGCTATATTTCCCGAACGTTCTCGCCAGCGGAACGAAACTACGACATCTACGATCGCGAACTCCTGGCGGTTATACGTGCACTAGAGGAGTGGCGCCACTACCTCACCGGAACCGACCGGCCCGTAACCATCCTCACAGATCACAAGAATCTGTGTTACTTTAAGGATCCACAAAAGCTCTCTAGGCGGCAAGCTAGATGGCTATTAACGTTACAGGATTATGACATCCTGTTCCAACACGTACCGGGGAATAACATGGCCCCGCAGACGCTCTCTCTTGGAAGGACGCCCTGGATACTTCGGACAATAATGCCGAAGTTACCCTACTCCCAGGAGAGCTATTTTTAAAATGAATCAACACAGACCTCCGACACACCATCGAGCAGTCTTGCACCACCGACAGCTTCGTCATCAACCAACTCCATAAACTGCACGAGGGCACCTCGGGAATCCCTCGTTCCACTATCCATGACTGGCACTTTGATGACGGCCTACTCTATTTCAAGGATCGGGCCTACGTGCCCGAGACTCACTGGAACGACCTCCTCCACTCCATCCATGACTCGCCTGCGGGGGGTCATGGCGGTTACTACCAGACCATAAATCAGGTACAACATGACTATTGGTGGCCCGGCTTGTCCGTGTTTGTCCGTCGCTTCATCCAGGGCTGTGCAGTCTGCCAAGCCAACAAAGTCAACACACACCCCACCGTCCCGCCTCTCACCCCTCTTCCGGTCGCTTCCTCCCGTCCCTTCCAATGTCTGTCTGTCGATCTCATCACGGACTTGCTGCCATCTAAAGGTTTTGATTCGGTTATGGTCGTGGTCGACCATGGCCTTACAAAGGGGGTAATTTTCACCCCTACTCATAAGAGTGCGGACGCCGAGGGCATTGCACAGCTATTTTTCGAAAAAGTTTTTCCCCGCTTTGGACTCCACGACAAGGTTATCTCGGACCGCGGTCCACAGTTTGCCTCGGCCTTCGCTCTAGAACTAGTGAGGCTCCTGGATTATGATCTGCTCCTCTCCTCTGCCTACCATCCTCAGACCGATGGAGAAACGGAACGGGTCAATCAGGAATTGGAAACCTATCTTTGGATCTTTTGCCAAGGGGACGCCACCCGATGGTCAGACCTATTACCAATGGCGGAGTACTGCCACAACTCCTCCGTCCATTCCGTAACAGGAAAGACCCCTTTTAGTTTGATGATGGGATATGAGCCGAGGGCTTATCCATCTTTAGGAACGAAAACTTTCCTCCCCGCTCTAGAAAAACGCCTTGGAGACCTCGATGAGGCTCGCAAGGAAGCCACTGCTCCCCATGAAAAAGCCCAACGATACATGCGCAAACGCATAACCTCTAAATTCAAACCCTGGAAGGTAGGAGATAAGGTATGGCTTGAGGGCCATAACCTGAAACTCCGCTACCCCTCTCAAAAACTCGCCCCTCAACGCGAAGGACCATTTGAAATTTCACAGGTCATATCACCTGTTTCATACGAACTCCACTTGCCCAAGATGTGGAAAATCCATAACGCCTTCCATGCATCACTCCTGACTCCCTATCGGGAAACCGCTGAACACGGACCCACCTTCATTCCACTTCCGCCGGATATAATCGACGGGGAAGAGGAATTTGAAATCGAACAGATCTTAGCCCATTGGGGTTCCGCCCGCCGACGCCACTACCTCGTTTCATGGAATGGCTATCCGTCTTCCGAAAACACCTGGGAACCCGAGTCCAATCTAGGACATGCTGTGGACCTCCTGGAAGAATATAAGGCCAGGGATCCCATCGCCTTTCCCTCATAATCCAAGTCATCTTTTACCCTCCGAGTCGAGCCCTCGCCCCTCCACTATCTTCGTCCTCGTCCGCCTATGTCTAACTCGCTGAATGGAACCTCCTCCGTATTCCCAGTCCGCATCCACCGACTCCCTGACTGAACCCGCCGAATCCTTTTCACTTCTATCCTCGAGAATCCTGCCGCAGCCCAGGCCATCTCCATTTGCCCCTGTTATAGGGATAACTCCATACTCCAATCTCTGGGCCTCATCTTTCATACATACTCCACTGGACGGACACTCCACACCCAACTCTTCCCCGATGGGATCCTGCCTGTCTACGCCGCCGCCATGGAACAGGCCATCCATTCCTCCAGAGACG
This sequence comes from Boletus nobilissimus, assembly GCA_038088815.1. Taxonomy (NCBI): domain Eukaryota; kingdom Fungi; phylum Basidiomycota; class Agaricomycetes; order Boletales; family Boletaceae; genus Boletus; species Boletus nobilissimus. The sequence continues at coordinate 3,859 of JBBPJO010000026.1, read as the reverse complement.
CTATCCTGGATGCCCTCCATGACCACGGATTCTCCGATGTCATCATGGCAATCCGCCCCCTCTTGTACTTGCACATTTTGCGTCCCCTCGTCAACACCCTACCAGTCAACCTTCGAGGTTACTACATGGATGACCACCCAGGCAACACCTGGGATGGGGACACTTGGGCCCGCAACCTTCGCAACCCCATCTGGGATGACGACTCCACCGTCACCCCAAATGCCTCGTCCCCTGACTCCCCCTCCTCCTCGTCCGATGACTCTGCCGCTGTTGCACCCCTCCCTGTCCCTCCTCCGCCAACTCCCGCAGCTGGACCATCTCGCCGATCTAGAAGTGTGGACGCTGCTAGAGGAACTAGCCGCCCTCTTGTTTCCGGGCCACTTTCCTCCCTCTCCCACGATGACCCCGAGGTCCTCGCTTTCCTAGCCACCGTTCCCCTCCTCGGACGGGGGACACCTACCCCCGAACCCACCAACGTACTCCCCGCTCAAGAACATCCCACCACTCCAACTCCCACCCGTCATCCTCGTCAATTCAATCGACATGGCAAGGGAATTTCATTTGGACTCCCCAGCTCAGCAGCCCAAGCTGTGGGGCGACATTCTCAGGGAAATAGAGGAAAGTCGAGACAGGCAACTCCATTCCCCACCTCTGGCCACCTTAACAAGGACTTCGCAGTGTCACCCTCGCCGGCGCCAGGATCAGAATCGTGCCCCATCAACATAGATTTGCTCCCCTCTCTCCCTCCTACTCCCTCTTGTCCCACTCGCCCGGTCTTAGGACGATGTTTCTCCTGTAATCAACGAGGACATCTCTGTGCCGACTGCCCCCACTACGAATGTCCATTCTGTCGCACCACCGCTCCTGGTCATATCCAGGCCTACTGTCCTCGTCGCCACTGCTCTTCCTGTGGGGAACTTGGTCATTCTGATGACATTTGCCCCTTATGGCGCAACCCTCTCGACGACTACGACCCCACGGACTACGAGATCAACGAGGGAGACAAAGTGGATTAATGGTCTTGCGGGTGCTTCGACGATAGGAAAGGGGTAATGTTACGGTTTACGAGGGAGTACACTTTTTCTTTACACTTTCTTGTTCACTCGACTTCTAGTCTTGTTCTCTTCACCACACATGGTTGTATTCATAATGGAGTCGTCCTCCATTATACCAGATACGTTTCCCGATCTCTTTCCCTTTCTGTCTCACACGGCGCCCCGCCCTTACCTTATTTAGACTTCCTTCTTATTCCGCCGCAGTCGCTTTATTCAGACTTCATCGCCTGCGGCATAGCCTTCTATTTATAGCTCGTCATGACGAGCTATGACTCATATGCTGTGCATCGAGTCATATTTTATCTACTGTGGATGCTGCGCATCCTTTCCTTATCTAGAAGGGGCCTACTGTATATAAGGGCACTCTCTTGCCCTCCTGTATTTTCCCTAAGCTAGTTCTACGCAATATCAGTGTAGTTTCTAGTGACCACCAAGTCTAGTGACGTCCCTAGATAGGTGAGACCAGCTTAGGCTTCGCGTTGTCTCAAAGCTCGGCATCGCTCCTTGAGGATTCCTCTACTCGTCACTCGCTCTCTCTTCTTTACGAACGAACTCTTCTTCGTATCGCAGCACACTACGTTAACACTACGCTGTGTGTTACACAGGACAGGCAATGGTTCTATGGGTGAGGAGTCAGGGGACAAGGTGGAGCTGGGGGTAATGGTGGAGTCATCACCCCAGATGGTTCGTCTGGGATCTCTGGCCCAGGTGTTCCCATCCCAGGGATGATCTGCATTGTTGTCCAGGTAGTAAGTTCGTAGCTGGGCAGGCAATGTGTTAACGATGGGTCGCAGAACATGCATGAACAGGGGGGATGGGAGTCGTGAGAGGACCTTGGTGAATCTTGGTATAGCCTCCTTTTGCTCTAAGCACTGCCTAAACCCTCCTGGGCATACTTTCAATCAATTAAAAACCCTTTCCATGGTATTGCTCTTTTAAAATGGCCATATCTCCACAGGGTGTGAACGAAATCACATGACCTAGGGGGCATTTTGGTAGCCAAGAGTATGTACTATTTATGACCCCACCAAGGCTAAGCATGATTCCCACAGTGCTTGGTGGTGCACTTCGCGCACCACCATCCAGGTTAGTATGGAAAGGGTTTTTGGAGTCACTGTATAACTGCTAGAAGTTCTCTGTCATATATGTCATAATTATGTTCCTCCGATGAGAATGTGCTAGAAATGTAGCAGCAAGGATGCAAATTGCCATTGGCATCCTTCCACATCAAAACCCCTCCAGAGGCTGTTAGAGATGTGTCAGTCATAATGAAAAACGATTTGGAGGTATCTGGCATCACAAGTATGGGTTTTGAAATGAAGGCCTTTTGGACCACAGCTGCACTTTCTTCATCAGATCCAAGATTGGCCTAGCAATTTCTGAGAAGTTCAGAATAAACTCACAGTAAAAGTTGCAGAATCCTGTAAATGAGTGGACTACGTGAACCAACATCGGTGGTTTCCAGGAAGAGATTGCCAAAACCTTGGTGGGATCCATCACAATGATACCCCCTTTAACGACCATTCTGAGGAATTCTACCTCAAATGTGTTGAAAGTACATTTTTCCAATTTGAGGCCAAGATAGTTTTCTTGTAACTGTTCTAGAACTCGCCTTGTTCGTTTGTGATGTTCCTTAAGATCCCTAGAAAACATATCATCCATATAGATGATCAACCATCCTTCCACTACCATATCCTTGAAAATGAAGTACATGAACGACTGGAAAGTTGCAGGACTGTTGTAAAGGCCAATAAACATGATGAGAGGCTCAAAGAGGCCAAAGGGCATAATGAACACTGCCTTCCAGGCATCTTTGGTCTTGATTTGAATGTTGTTATAACCCCATTGAATATCCATCTTGGTGAAATATCGGGATCCCTTGAGCTGATCCATCAAGTCTGCGATGAGCAGGCGAGGGTAAGCATTCTTGATGGTATGCTCATTGAGATACCAGTAGTCTTGGCAGGGGTGAAGATTACTGTCCTTCTTTGAGACAAAAAAGAAGGGAGATGCCATGGGGGCATTTAATGGGCAAATATGTCCAGCTTTCAAGTGTTCATCAATAAAATTTTTACATCCCTCTTGCTCCTTAGGGTTGAGCAGGTAGGCCTTAGCAACATTGGGCTGGAAAGAGTCATCTAGATCTATGCCGTGTCAAACAACCGGTAGGGTGGAAGGGGACCATCATCCTTGTTTTGGAAGACATCCTTGAAGTCTCAGAAGTCTGCAGGAGTTCCATCTTGTTCTTCTTCATATCTTGTGTGAGAGAAGTCAAAATCATTGTTTTCCTAATAGAGGGTCCAGTTAGCTCTTCATTGTCATCCTCCTCACATTCTATGGGTGCTGGTATTACCTCTCGCTGCATGGTCAGTTCCATGTCAGGTACCTTCAGATGAACCTCATTGGTCCTTGCCATGAGTAATGGATCAATGTTTTTCTTCCACCACAGAGCTCATCGCCACTGTATTTTGTTCATCTGGCATTTTCTATTGAAGATGTTGATGGTATGGGCCTTGGCCGTGATGTCTTCTCATTCCCTCATCTGTTTCTGTATGGTTGGTTCCATATCATGAATACAAATGGTTCCTGTACTCCAGTTAATCTCCAGATTGCAATCTTGGAGCCGTGGGAGCCCTAGGATGATCTCATCCTTGCCACAGTCAATAACAAGGAAGTCTCAGAGTTTGGTGGTTTCTCCGAGCTGCATTAGCACTGATGCCTGTTTTCACATCAGGCTGTTTTTGTTGGGTGGTCCGTCGACATTGCTTGCCCACAGGGGAGTCTTGAGTCATGTAGTGGGTATG